>CAEFZX010026297.1:0-16357 GCA_903066825.1 Alfaro cultratus | reverse complement strand
TCTAATGTTTTCATACCTTGTCATACGGCACTACACTATCTGATGATTTTCGTCAGCAGAGATCCTTTCTCTTTCCCTTATTGTTTGAAACCTGTGGCCTGCTTAATAATGTGGAACATCCTTCTTAAGTAGATTTCCTTTAATTGAGATCACCAGACAAACTAATCAACCAGCTCTCTGAAATTAATTATAGTGATTCAAAGAGCCCTGACACACAATACCATCTATAAATTTAATAGCACAACAAAAAATGTAATCTTTATGACACTTAAATCCAATTTGCTAATAATTTGGAACACGGTGTATATTTAGGAAGCACATGGCTCTACCTGAAGAAGTAAAGATTTTTTCCCCCCCAAAATGTTAAGCTAGTTTTTGTGAGAAAAAAAACAACAATCAAGTTTTCCTAATGTTTTACATTTTTTCCCACTTTATGAATGTACCTAAATTGAAATGAGACCATTTTCTGCATTTTTAATATACGACTAATTTAACTAAAATGAACCAACATTGTAGATCCCACCTGTAACAGCAGCAGATATTCTGGGATCCTCTGGACTGGCTGGAGGAGCAGGGTGTAAAGCGAAGGTCTGGACTCATCCCCCAGAACGTCACACTGACGGTGGCAGGAAACGGCCAACCGGGTCAAGAAGAAAACAAGCTAGTGTTTTAACATAATTCAATCACTATGGAAACACTCGGAGGTGTTTGAAAATGTTCTTAATCTTACATCCACAAAAGCAGCGGGCTTCATGGAGCTGGACGCCAGCATGGTGACAACGGACAGACAATCTGGAAGCTCTTTCAGGTAGGAGACGTAGAAGTCCAGGAAATCACTCTGAGCGGAGAAAATGTTTTCATTTCTTCAACTCGTGATTTTTACCCCCTTCAGCCACAACTTTGGTTGTAAACTGGAAAAATTTTGGTTTTCCATCACATTTATAACACTTGTTATAAATGTGATGGAAAATAATAATTTTATCAGGGGAAGCCTTAATTATTTCTGCCAATCCAGGTGATCAACAACAGAAAAGTCACCAAAAGTGAGGAGCGTGCGTAAGCCACGAATGAGAATTAATCAGAGATGTGGTTGAGAGGCCCACGGTGACACTGGAGGAGCTGCTGAGACCAAAGCATGTTCAGGCGTACAAGTGGACTATTCAAAGTAATGAAACAAATTCAACTGGGAATAAGAGAACCGTTCTGTCTGCAGATTTTCAAAGATGATGACGACACACCCCTACAGACTAGCAGCTGTACGGAGACTGAACACAAAGGCATGCCACGCCTTTAAGATCATCTGATCGTTTTAAATTGGAGCTTATTTCATGATGACATTTTCTTTCTTTCTAAAGCTACATATTAGGAGATTAAAATTATAGTTCTGGATTTGGTTAAAAAGCTACTAAGTAGCAAATATTATTTGAGAAAGCTTATTTGTAAAACATTTTTAAAATTTTTTCCCCCACTTCACAATTACAGAAGATGCTGATTTATGTTGGTCCATCACAAAACAGTCCAGTGAAATAGATGGTTGTTGTTGTAACGTGACAAAATTAAGAAAATTAGTCAGTAAAGCCTTTTGTGTGGCACCATAAGAAGATCCACTAAAACAACACACATCAGGCCAGACTTCTCTTAAAACAAATAATGTTTTTCCACATTATTCTGTAGAGTCTAATTCCGTGCTTACCTCTTTGCTAGTGAGCCTCATGAACACATCTCCCATGATGCCTTGCCACTGACACCTGAGCACGCGCTCCTGCAGAGTGTGAAGGAGCTCCAGGTGCTGCTGGATCAAAAACCTCAAGGAGCTGGGGAAAGGTCTGCAAGCAGGAGGGAGAAACACGGGGAATATTTCAAAGAATAACGGTTTTCTTCAAATGTGATCATTCAGAAATAAGTGAGGTTAAAGTCAGTTAGAAAATCTGGCGTGGACCAGACGTTCGTCTTCATCGACGTCCAGGAGTTCCTTACAGACCGAGGCGGGAACAAGCTTTCTACATGTTAAGCAGGTTAAAGCAAAAGCAGCCATTTTTAAACCCAATTTGTCCGAGTCCAGCGGTGGCTGCGTTTCATTGGGTCTTCTCCTCATTGGTAGCACGTGTGTGCTGCAGCAATTACAATAACAAGCACTGTCTCGGTTGTGTTTATGACCTTCTTTTATTTGATTTATCTATTTCCTGTTGTTCCATCACCATAAGCCTTCGAATTAGCTCAGAGGGCCAGTTTGGGAATGTGATGTGGCTGGCCTGAACAGCGAAACACGGCTTTTATTTTGTTAGATGTTCGATTCAATCCTCTTTATTCGGTAAGGAGTGTGCTACCGTTTGGCCTTCGTAGTCGGAGCTTCGGCTCCGTTGAAGGAGATGTTGGCCTTCAGCAGCAGAGACAGCTGGGACACGTAGACTCTCTCCGACTCCAGCAGCTCCAGCGCGGCCCGTTGTCGCTTATCTGCACATATAAAAACACTAAATGTAACTATTGTCACATTTACTCTGTAACCTTGAGGACTTGTTCTGTTTCAGAACTGAAGATTCCTAACATGACAGAAAGAAGCCTAAAAATACCAAATACATGGTGAGATCATTTGAAAGAGTTACAAGTTACAAACAATTCAGCTCGGTTTTTAGACGATTATTTAGTTTATCACTAGCTTTTCAGTTCATTATTTAATCATTAATTGTACACATTACCAATTTATAAAATTGTTTCATTACTATTTTAGTTATTATTTCAGTTGCTATTATTGATATTATTTATTTATATGCCTTTGTTGAGTTTCACTTTAAATATTTAACTGTAACCTTCAGATTTTATCACGTTTTTTTTTTTTGTTTGCATTTTTTTAGATTTAGTTTTAGGTAAACATTTTTAAATGGAAAGCTAAAAGCTACTGGCTTTAGTTTTAACTTTATTTAGTATTTATTCATTGTTATTCATTGTTTTTAAATGACCATTTCTTGTATTTTTCTTCTGTGGAAAACACTTTGTTTTTCTCATTTGTATGTAAAAGCTGGAGAAAGATCTTAAAACAGGAATAGGTGATTTCACCAACGCCTTTTTATTTATTTTTTTTACCCTCAGAACACGAGGGCACTGCTTATGACAGGCTAACTTGTTTGTGGTTAATAATAGTTTGTAGAAGCTTTACAGAGATTTTTCTTACTGTTTTCAGTCTGATTGTTGGAGATTTCCATCTGGTCTCTGTTGTTCGTCTTCTCTCCCCATGATGGAGATTTCTGCTGCTGCTGCTGAGCCTCCTGGTCAGAAGTGGAGGCTGTAACATGTAAACATGAGCATGAGTAAAAGGAAAATATACATATCTATGCAAAATACTTCCCTCATGTCTTTATGGCTTGCTGTAAAGGAGCCAGACTTTATCTCAGTATTTCTCACGGCTTTTGTTGGGTGATTTTTATTTTTTACAGTTCTTTCAGTCCTTACAGCTCCAGTTTCAGACCATTACAGCTTTTCTGTTTGTTAAGCAACCTAACTCTAAAAATAACATTCCAGTTATATTTGACATAGAAAAAAAAAAAGCGGGATTTTTTCCACCAACTAAGTAATTTTGAGAACAACTTCAGGGTTCTTCAAGAAACGCTGCACTTTTTCAAGCCCATATTTCAAGATTTATTTTTTTTAAATTTTTGTAATATTCTGGACATTTGGGTACAAAAACCTCTACCTCAAATTTTACAAATCATGAATCAACTTGAAGCAGAAGTTCAGTAATGTTTTACAACTTTGTCTGGTCATATTTATCAATATACATCAGTGCTTTTTTAAAAAAAAATATAAATTTTTTTGTTTGTTTTTTTTTTATTTGTTTGACCCAGTTTGACAGACTCACTCTGTGTAGACGTGTTGCTCCTCTGCGGCGACTCGCCCTGAGGCAGAGTCGGGAACAAGCTCTGGTAAACGCCGAGCTCTGATTGGCTGGGTGTGCAGATGTGCTCGTCCCCGGACGATGCCAGGACGTCTGACCTGGAGCTCTTCCTGCTGCTGGACCTGTAGGTCAGCATAAGCATAAAAGGTCAGGTTGAGAATAAATATATGATCTCCACATGAATCAGGAGGTGCATTGCGCTGTTGCACCCTTACCTGTGTGGAAGGGGGATTATATCCTGGTTGCTTTCGATCTGCAGCAGCTCCATCCTCCTCTGCGCCTCCTTTTGTCTGTTGGACATATCTCTAATGTGGAACAAGGCCACATTCAGCTCCTCCTGTGAACAGATGTCATGTAGAAATGGGACTGGCCTGGTTGCTGTAGATTAATTATGTGTTCTGTAGATTGAAAGTGAAATGAAAATCTGCAGCAGATAGCAGTACTGGTTACTGGCATTTTATATCACCACAACAAAGAAGCTCATAATAAGCTTCTTTGTTGTATTTTCTGGGTTAATCTGGGTTTGATTGTTTTGCACATATTGTTGCTTATATTTATTGTGCCTCCCCTTTTTTTTAATCTGGTGCTTGTTCTATTTTATTCTTTTACTTTTCTTTTATTCTTCTTCTTAAATCCCTTCATAGTTTATCCAGCTGGTTTCCATTGGTGACTTAATATGCATCGTAATTTCGTTCTGCAGGGCATCTCTGATGTTATGTTGAGTGACAATAAAGATAATCTGAATCTGAATCCAATTGCCTCCGGTATCATCTAATCAGTAAATTGAGTGTAATTTAATCTCAGTATAATCCCAGATGTTCTGTGAAGGTCTGCTAGGAAACATTAGTGAACAATCAGCTCTATTTCGACCAAGAAGCGAAGCAGCCAGGCGATAACAGTTACTAAATATTGAAATATTACTAAATATTGATCTGCTCCATACTGCCAATGCTTATACCAATACTTATTTAAGTTTGATATGTCATCAAACTTCTGATATCTTTAGGTGTTTTTGTGTTTTTCCTGTCAAAATTCTTTCCTAGGTCTGACCAAAATAATGAAAAGTTTACAGGTATCTTCAAAATACTTTCATAACATAGTAATATGATTTCCATGCATTTCTGCTGGCTGAACATTATCATTTGGGGGAAAATAAAAACAAAATATTTTTTGAGCTGAAACTGAGAAAATACAACACAAAAGTAAAACAACATTTCAAGAGGGAATCTGAAACTAATGTATTTAATCTTACCCGAAACGATTTACTCTATTCCTTCCCCTTAAAAATTGCATTTTTGTTATGTTTTGTGTTGGCCTATAACACGAAATTCACATGAAATACATTAAAGTTTGCGGTTGTAGCATAACAACAGAAACATGTGCAGAAACAGTTATCCGTCTGTCCACTCGGATAACTGTCCGTCCTCCCCATTGCAATACTTTGCAATGGAGGCCAAATGCTATGGCTGGACAACGGGAAAGTAACGGTAGTGAACCAACATTTTCCGAAACCACGAAGAAGAAAAAAAGCAAAAACGCAAGCGCTGGGAACGCGGGATGGTTTTAAACTTTGTACGTTGCCTTTTTAATCTACAGCGGCAATCATTTTCACCCTGAACTGAATTAGTTTGCAGTTCGTGTTCCAAACCATGTTACAGAATCCTGCCTGCGTCTCCAAAAATAGAGCCTGCACATGTTTCTGTTTTACTCAGTTTTGCACCTTAAATGTGTTGAGCGAGTTCTTGAGGCCCATTATCTTATCATCCACTTCAGTCTGATGTGCTTGGAGCTTCTCCTCCAAAACGTGGTCCCTCTGACGCAGCTCGCCCAGCTCGGCCACGGCCGCGCGGAGCCCCTCGCGCAGCTCCACCAGGAGGCCCTGCACCTGGATCACACGGAGAAAGGTCAACGTCATCTTCCCAGGATCAGGCTAAAGGCTATTGCTTGCTAAAACAAGCAATAGTAGGAACGATTAGTAATTACATCAAGTGTATGTGTGTAAAAATAATGGGAAAGTTCTTATTCTGTGATTCAACTTTATCCACTAACAACATCTCAGTGAATATAAAGAAACACCTTTTTTTCAAGCGCTGTGCATAAAAGTGGAAGTGGTATGATGTAGGTAGTGTGGCCTTCTGCTCAGAGCGTCACAGTCTGGGGGCGTACCACCAGGCAAGAAAAATAGAAGGTTTTCTAAACATAGTGGCAAAGTATAAAGTAAGCAGCAGAGTTCCTTCTTCCTGACCACACCCCTTCCACTTTTCCTCACACTTAACTCGGCCTCTTGATGTCTCTTGGCTCCGCCCACTTCGCTGAGATTCTTCAAAATTTGCCATGGGAGGGGCTTAGCTTTCACTGGGGGGTTAGTTGCACTTTAAGGACTGACTTTAAACACCTGTGAGCTCATCATGAGCTGATACCATGGAAGCTGATGCCTGATTGAAAGCACAGCACTTGAAGGTTAATTAAATTAACGACCTGACATCTTTTGTTTACACTGATTGACCAGGAATTGAAAATAGCCCAGAAATTACTTTACCTTCTTGACAGATTCTTTGCAGCAGTTTGTGAAACATATTTGCTATCAGTGAGAAATGTGAGTTCCTAGTTTTTATCAATTTATTTTTATCAATTTATTTGAAATCAGTGGTGTTAGCTCCTGACATCTCTGTTACTTTATAAAACGGAGGCTGCCCGATGGCGGCGTTAATGCAAGAACCGCCACTGGTCCCAGTGATTTGAAAAATCTTTTTGATTTGATGACCAGTTGTTTAGTTTTTATGGTTCTATTTTGTAAAATATATTCTGTGTTTTTGATTTCTTTGAAAAAACAAACTGTGTTTGTTTTTTTCTATGTTTATTCCACAATTCACAACCTCTGTAACCGTGTAACTGTGTTTGCTAGAGTTTCGTGGAGTTTCCCTCCTGAGTCTATGGGTCATTCAGGTTTTATCTGTTCTCATTCAGTCTTTCCAGTGAAAGAAAGTATGAACAGCCTCCCTTCATTTAAAGCCAACGTTTCCTACTCTAATCCTACATCAGCACCGACCTCTGTCCACTCGGGTCTTCTCCTGTGGCTCCATTCTTAGTTTTCTCATGTGTCACTGATTGAATTTATTTGTTGGGATAAGTGAATCAGCTCATGGGAACATTACGTGGGCCAGGCAGCTCTCTTTCCTTCCTTCGTTCCTTCCTTCTATCTTTCCATCTCTCTGTGTCGTTCTTGCTCTCAGTCATGTGAAAGGCATCAGGCAGGAGGCTCAATAGAGCGTCTGTCCTGCTTGCCTTTGGTTCTTCTTTCTGAGAGCTGACACTGATCTTTTACATCCCAGTACCTGGAGGCTGAAGATCGGATGAGTTTTCAGGAAGTTCTCCATATGTCTCTGTTTTTATCTTTGGCTAACATAAAGTTTAGTTTCTCTATATTGTCAGTACCCATAAACACTAACCAGTAGGCTTCAGTTCATTCTTCCCTCCACTGTAGTGTAAATGTAACAAAGTTTGTTTGTTTTTTTTCCCTACTTCGTGGTTGGTGGCTAAGTTATAGATTGATGGTCTTATATTCATTTATGACAAGAAACTCCAGCATAGATTGTGTTTTCTTTAAAAATTATGTTGTGGTATCTTAAAAACGGCAGAATTTTCTTGGCCTTTGGTTTTTGGAAAAAAAAACAAAAAAAAAAACAGTTCAGCTATCCAATAACGTCACTACGGTTTCCAACCTCGGAGCCACAGGACAAGAATGGCAACAGATTGACTTTTTTTTTTTTTTTTTTGCAACTTGTGACAAAATGCTTCGGATTTGCCGCTTCGAAGCAAATCATGCTTCGGATGTGCAGATGGTCACCTCTGATGGGCTCAATTGTTTCCTGTCAGAAGATCCTCAGTCGACAAAAGTAGGAATTTAACCTTGAACAGATTTCGAACCTTCTCCATTAGATAAAACACAGTAAGTGATTATTTTTATTTTTTTTACCCCTCCAGGGGGTCTTTCGTGGGCTCTAGTGTCCCTTATATAGCTGACAGGAAAGGGGGAAGGAGAGAGGAAAAGACATGCGGCAAATATCGTCGGGTCCGGGAGTCGAACCCGCGACGGTGGCGTCGAGGACTCAAGGCCTCCAAACATGCACGGCCGGTAAGTGATTATTGTAAAGCAACCTGAGGCTACTGTTTAAAGAAACACCTGGCTCTCTTCTGACTTGTGACACAACAATTTTTTTTATTTTTTTTTACTTATTTACCTGAGAAATCTCCTGGGGACGTTCTTCCACACCTTCTGTTGTATCTGCAAGAAGGAAAATAATGTAAATCAGCAGCAAAATGCCAATAGTTGGAGGTGTAGCATGAAATACTATTGACACCCATCAGGATCAGAATTAATAATACACTTAATGTGAACCCAGGATCTTATTTTCTACATTCTGGCAAAAAACATATAAAATCTGAAATCTGTACTATACTAGTACAGTACATCCACTTTTGGATGCCTGCTGCAGGCATAAAAAGTGTTGACCACACCAACACTTGAATTAAATCCAACTTAATACTTTACTTCTGTGCACATATACACATAAGTAGACATACAAATGTGTAAATTATATTTAAATATATATTAAAAACAATATTAGTGGTGTAACACTACCCAAAGGGTAAGGTATGTATATCTGCTTTAAAATCTCGGTTTGTTTTGATATATTAATGAGTTATACTAATGTATGTGAGTACTTCTGTGTTTGTTGGCATAGAATAAAGTATTATGCTGCATTCAGTACTTTAACACATTAACACCTTTGAAAATAACCTTCAGCCAAGTGTTAAATGTCGTTTTCATTTAGCTACAAGGAGGTTATTTTCATATAAAATAAAAAAAATTGTCTGCTTATTAGCTTGTTTTCAGTGCTTAATGTGAAAATGATTTATTTGGTAATTACATCCTTCTATTAGCATAACTACAACATCAACAGTCAAAGACACACACTATAAATTTGACTGTTAGGCTTCATCTTTAAGCCTATCTGCAACTTTTTACATTAAATAGCAATTAAGTACATTTTTCAAAAAAGACCTTATGGCCTCAGCGAATAGATTCACTTATTGTTAGGCAGCTGATGAAAACAGCAGACTCACTTGAATACTAGATAATAAGACATGTATGACATTTTTAATGGATTTCTAAGCATGAGAATAACTTTGAAGTACATTTCCCTCAAAGTCCACAGTTATCACTTTATGATAAAGAGTACTGTTTAATTTAAGCAACACATTACTCTGTTAGTGCCTGTGCATGCAGCTCAGTTCTCCATGGAGCACCAACCTTTTGAGATCACAGGCCAACTCACATTGATATCGTCCTTAAACAATCAATTCACTGATTGTTGGTCAATTCCACACATTTGTCAACCACAATACAACAAATGTATCGCTTATCAAAGCAGACCAACACATTATGGATTTTAACGTGGTAAAATTGCTTCACTCTAGACCCACTGCCGGAACAAGTCGGAGTCGGGCCGGGGGGCGGGGCTAATGACCGGGCCCCTTATACTCAAGTAATAAAGCTCATGATAATTTAACTTTACAACAGAAATGCCCGCAACAGTGGAGCTTACAAGTTTCACCACCACAGAGAAACTTGTAAGATTCTCTGTGGTGGAGAATGAAGATGGATTTCATGTCATTCTGAAATTCATCCGACATGAAGTACAACAAACCAAGAGAACAACAGAAACATCAGGCTACTGGTCACTAATGATGAAATGGCACAAATTCAAATCAGTTCAGAACCACGGATGGGTTTGGATCATTTTGACACTTCATCAATTTCAACTCAGAGCCTGAAGCCTGGTTGACGCGTTGAACCGAGCACGAAGCAGCGCGTTGAAGCGGCTACGCAGAGGCACGCGCCGCGCGCCGCAGCGCCGCAGCGCCACGCGCCGCGCGCCTCTGGATGTTTGTAACTCGGCGCGGACCGCGCGCGCCGCCGTTCATACAAACTGGACGATCTGGAAGAAGCTAGCATCAGGCAGCTGCGTCCAGTTTTTGGCTTGTCCTTGCTCTCTTTTTTCCATCCTTTTCGCTTTGCCGCTCCATGGAGTTACACTCATGTTAACTTAGTCCAAATGCTTTAGCTAGTTGGCCATCTGTTGCCAAGTGACTGATGATGACGTTGGTGGACGGCTGGTGACAAGCTTTACCCAGAATACACTTGTAATTTTGTGTCATAAAGTTAAATGTAAGAGTGAAAATAAAGCCAGTCATGTAGCGCAACATTTATTCAGTATTTTGCACCCACTATATCACTAAAATCAGTCGGTCTTGTAAAGTTTTTAGCAGCCATGAGTCAACAATGACTGGGGCACCAAACTATATAGTCCAACGTACACCATATTCAACAGGAGAGGGCCCGCTTTCTCCAGCTCTCATCAGACGTGATAAAGGCTTGGATCACTGAAGTCATAGTCTGCCTCCCATCGGGGCCCCCTCTAGGCCCGGGCCGGGGGTCTGCAGCTCCACTCCTGCCTAGACCATGACAGATATTTTATCCCACAGAAGTTGAGATAGTTCACTTTACCAGTCATGGGAAAGGAGTTTAAATCCCTGACTGTCAGAGCACAAGTTTGTTCTTCATGTTTTCTAATATGCCACTTATTAGTCAAAAGCATTTTTCTTACTTCCAAGAAATGTAATTGTCAACGACGAGTCTGCGGCTTCCAACTAAATCAAAAAGTAATGGATTTTATGTGCAAATGCAAATCATTTTTGGACGGATCGCAGCACAATGCTGCCGTTTGTCGCCTAAAATGCCACAGCACAGTTTGGGGCTACTGTCAAAACTGCAAAGGGTCATCTCAAATACGCATGACGCATATATCATCATGCGTAATTGGCTAAGCCTGCTGGCACAACATACTGCATGTCTCTGAGCGAGCTAAAGAAAGCGTATCAAGTGTTCAACAATCAAGCCTTTCTGTCTGTGGGAACGCGGCGTGTCAGATTTCCTGTGGCAACTCGGGGTCGTGTGCTTCACTTCAGCTTCAGCTGCGGAAAATTGGCATCAAGGTGTCGCATCGTGCCACTGTCCTGAAACAACCCGGGGATTTCAAATAAAGATCTAAAAAAAAAATGTTCTTGGTAATCCAGTAAGCAGGAACATGTGATTTTATTTGAAAGGAGCTGTGTGTTTTTAAATGTCTCAGAGATTTAAAAGATCAGTTTTTTAAAGTGTCCTGGACGACACAGATATGGGATACAAATGAACCAAAGATCAGTTACAACAATCGCAGCACACATACTTTTTCAGCTTTTGTGTTCAAATAAGTTAAGCAAAACATCTAAAGACAGATTGCTCTTCCCGTAAATCTTTTAAAAATCCTCAGCAAAACTCAATGCCAATGTCTATGAGACACAGTGAATTTAAATGTTTTTGTTTTCTGAAGTCTGTACAGACACCAAGAGGGAAATCTGCAAATGGTGTCAAGTTAATTAGCTTGGTTTTCTAATGGGAGCATGACATTTGATTCCTGTGAGTTTAAAACAAGTTTTATACCAAATGAAATTTAATTGTGCAACATTAAAAGCCAGCTGCAGCTGAGCGAGAGCCAGGCCTACTGTAGATAGTGAACTCTAAATAACACTATCATCAGCATTTAAATGGAAAAATGAGCAAACATTACTGTAATAGAGAATGAAATGAAATGTTCCAATGACACATACCTGAGGGACACCATCTGCTGCAGCAAGTGAATCAGAAGTGAAGTTTGTTGGCAAAAAGTAATTATCAGAAGCTGTATGTGAGATGCTTATAAGTCTCCTTTACTTGCAGTGGAGGTAATTTTGATCTTAGTTTTCAACATTATATTCACAAATTTCTTTTTGTAAAGTCAAAACAGCCAAACTAACTTCATACTTGACCAATGGCTGATACCTTCTACCCATCAACCTCATCCTTGCACTGCTGCTACTGCTCTTTATTATCACTTTGCCTACTGAGTGTTTACTTAGCTTACTGTCCTTGCACTGCCACTTTAATTCTTTATTACTAAGTTATCTTATCTGCCTATATATCTATACTTGTATTGTTATATTACTATTCCGACATTTCAATGTCCATACTACACATGCACAGATTTATTGCTGTTAACATGCACATATTTATCTGTTTTTTAGTACTTTTATCTCTTAGTAATTTCGATCTGGCAACTGTCTTAAATTTAGTATTTAGGATTCTAGTGTTTTTTAGTAATGTTGATCTGGTAATTGTGTTAATTTAGTATTCTAGTGATTTTGTAATATACTGTGTGAACTGTAGTGTATGTTGTGTGTAATGTCTTAAGCTGCTGGGACCTTGAATTTCCCCCTGGGGATTAATAAAGTATCTATCTATCTGAGCTGAGCTAGAGGACCGTTAATGTTAATTCAATATTTGGAAGTGGCAAACACTACTTAATGGCTTTGTTCACTTCCTCCACTGCCATTGCTAAAACTACAGGCAGACTACAATTCTAAAATAGGGCAGAAAATATCATCGTTCACAACTTCTCCTTCTGTTCACTGATTGGCCCGGAAGAAATTCTTCCAGAGAAATCCACTTTGATGGGAGAAAATCCAGATGGAGCAATGGAGTGAGATTAGAAACGAGTGGAATTGCGTTGGAAGGCAACGACCAGGCTATACAAAACTTATTGTCATATTTGGTCATTTTAAAATGCTTTCACAAAATATGTTGTAATATACTAATATGCTAAAGAATAAATTAGCATTTTTGTGTGAACATAACAATCAATGAATCAATCAATAAAATTTTATTTGTATAGCACATTTCAGTAGCAAGGCATTTCAAAATGTTTTACATCATAAAAAGCACAAAAACACAAAGTCATGCAAGGTTAATTACCTGAAAAAAATATTAACATCACTGTAATATGTAATATTCACATTATACAATTCATATGTACTCCAAAGGCATAACTTCGCATGTAAATGAGGATGTAATTTAGGTAAAAACAACAAAAGGCAATCATTTTTTCCCCATGGGGATTTAAACATATACTACATTGTCTATTTTCCGTATGCTGTGGCTTAAGTGATTTGAATAACAATAATAGTATTAGTACACACCCTAAACTGCTGTGAAGGTTTCTGTCTTCTAAGACTTCTCTCTAAACAAAATTGATACATTTCTAATATGCTTAATTTTAAAACGTAATATTCTAATATGTCTATGTGGCGTTTAAAAGAAAAATCTATTTTAAGAATGTGACTTAGTAGTAAAGTCCAGGTTACTTTTAAATACAGGCGTTCTTATTTGTCAAAGTAACCCGGACATTATGCAAATAAAACTTAAGCTGCTTTTTTTTATAGCCGACTTCGCCGGTGCCGCATTACTGACCTGTAACATTCCCAATAAATAGGTACAGGACGAGGAGTTTCCTCTGTCTGCGGGTGTCCAGTAAAACCTCCATAACAGGCTATAGAAGGAGATACAAACTATCCGGATAAAGCTGCCTGTTCCTCAGTCCAACTTCGTTACAGTGGAAACGCGGTGCGTAAAGACGGTCCTCACGGTGTAAATGACTCTCCTCCCACTGAAGACTAATAGTATCTCTGTTGGTCAAGTTAAACACAGTTACTATAGGAAGACGCGGTGAGGTTTTCAAAATAAAAGTATTGGTTTGCTTATGGACGTTTCTAATAATGTTATGGGAAACTTTTTCTTAGTTTATTGTTTTTCTCCAAAGTCAAACAAATAGCTTTCATAAAAATATAACTCCACAAGACCCTAACCCATAAGCAATTTTCAGTTTTGATGGCATTGTTTCCCCCAAATCTGTAAACTGAATTTTAGAGATTAGTAATTCACTTTATTTTGGAAAATACTTCTGGATATGTTTAGAATTGTAGTTTTTGTTGCAGGCTTTTAAGAGGAGGTTTCTGCTTTTACTCACAAATTAGTCAACAATTCTTACAGTCAAGAATAAAATCAACAAATTAAGGTTAGTAGAGTGAAATAATATTGAAATATTCACATGGAAGTGATGGCTAAGACAGGACAGATATATTTGTTTCCTCACCAGCAGGGGCGCCGTATAGGGGGGAAAAGTTATGACAACTCTAAGAGCCCCTGACCAACAAGGGACCCTCCACAATTTATTCATTTATTTATTGTTCATAGAAATTTCAAAAAATAAAAAAGGGTTCCTTTCAATTACAAAATTAATCACATTGTATTTTCGGAGATTGTTTTTAGCAGTAAAAATTAAATGTTACCCCTCCCAGACCAAAAAACAAACACATTTGCCCTGAACCCCCAGTGTCAATTTATAACCCAGTTTTTCTCCAAGAGAGGTGGGTAGACTGTGTGAGATTATCAACCATTTAGCTTAGTTTGCTTAGCTACAGAGTACTGTTTGCCTCCATTTCACTAGCATCTAATGAATTAAGAAAAGAAATGACCAAGATATTCATATATTTAACCTGTCCCTTGTACCTTTTACCACTTAACAACAGGTGAGTCAGTCAGCAGCAGCTCTAGCCCACGTCCCTCCTGACCTGCCCTCTCGAGTGAAATTAAAGCTGCAGTATGTAACTTTTATAAAATTATCTAGGAGGAGGAGATTGATCTTTTCACAGATTATCTGTCTCATAAGAACATGGTGACAGCTTTAACAAATATGGAGAAAACATATTTTTTATTAAAGTTATGTACTGCAGCTTGAATAAAATGCAACTACATAGCATTTTTTGAGAAGTCTGGATTGCTTTATGTGTATTTTGCATGTTGCCTATGACTTGCTCGTGGGGAGACATATTTCACTAATCTAAAACGAATAGAAAAAATGTAAGCAACTTACTTCCATACTGTATGCAGACAGTTGCATGTAAAATTCATGAGCAGTACAAAATGTGCTAGTATCAGTTTGGACCAAAGAAAACAAGGCAGTTGCAAGCATTTAAAACTGCGACGCTTTTGACAGGTCCGATAGACCCAAAAAATTTTAACAGCAGCTGAGTGGGGGGGCCCAATTTAATTTTTTGTCATGGGGCCCAAGATTTCTGGCAGCGCCTCTGCTCATCAATCATCCTTAGCCTCATCAGCCTCAAGAAACAAAGTTTTCCTCCAAATGTTGCAATTGCAAAAAGTGGAATCCTTTCCATTCCTTTCCAATCTGAGAACATGCCGCTTTTAATCATTAACTGTTCTTTAAATGTCTCTGTGTGGAAAAACAAAATATAATAATAAATTCAGAATTATTTTAATATAAATGTCAAACTGGCAATGACTTAATCCTTAAACTAATCCACCCTTTTCAAAGTACATAAGCCAGTGAAACGAGTGTGAGTCACTCTCTGTAGTTTGGAGTATTGTTATGGATACAGCTGATCATTTTTTTCCAAAAGAAGGTTGTGACTGATTGCCTCACACAAGCATGCATAGTTACGTTCCAAGGAATCCGACACCCATTTTGAACCACAACCGCGTTGACAGGGGCTTTCTTTTTCTCCACCCAGTGTTACCAGAGGAACACCCAGACATAAAAGCCTTGTTACCAGGCAACATAAAGCGTTGTGCCCTTTATTTTGACACTAAAAGGATTTTCTTATCCAAAGTTGTCCCAAAACATAAAATTAACTTTGAACACAATATTTCTGATGAAACACATCACTTGGCTAACATATAATGCTTAAATTATCTTCAGGTTTGTCTTAGAAGTTGAAAAATGTAAGGACTGATTATGTAAGGTCTGTAAAATGTGATCTGTGAAAACAGTACTGGCCTCTATTGCCTTGTAAGGCATGTAAAAATATACCAGCATTAGTAGGTGCAGGTTGGTGCATGGCAGGCTTTTCTTATCTCTCTCAACACTCTGTCCAAGTGAAGGATCAAGACACCTCCCTTTCTCAGCAGCTTACAAGAATGCATCTGTTTCTCCTCATGTCTGATAATGGGGAAAACATGTTTCCAAAGTATATGTATCGACCTTTATGGCTGCATAATTCACCTGCTTTTAGACATACCAACAAAGTGATGTAAAAAGCTATCTTAATATAGCTACTACTCCTCTCATGTTTCTTTACATGGCTTTTATTTGTTCTATCTCTCACTTCACTGCTTCAACAGCTTCATCTTGGGTATAACTTTAAATTCTCATCCATTTTTTACAAAACTACTGGATGAAAGTTATATATTGAAATGAAAGGCTTATGACTGATTTCCAATTTTCTGTTGCTGCAAAGTCCTATCAGGTAAATAATATATACTAGATATCTAGTAAATATATAGTATACATTTACTATATATATATATATATACATATACATACCAGATATATACAGTATATACCAGATAGGACTTTGCAACAACAGAAGATTGGAAGTCATAAGCCTTGCATTTTGCCCTCTGGGAAAAGGTTCAGCAGCTTCAAATGCAGAACAACCAGATTACACAACAGCTTCATCCCTCATGCCATA
>CAEFZX010026294.1:0-70467 GCA_903066825.1 Alfaro cultratus | reverse complement strand
ACATTGAGATCTTTTTTATAGAAAAACAATTTATTATTATATATATATATATATATATATATATATATATATATATATATATATATATATATATATATAAATCGTAACGAATAAGGTAATCAAGAAGACAGAGACGCGCGCATTGTGTTGCTTTTTTACACGACTTAAAATTGCTGCAGTGACTGTGGACTTTGGAACTGCATTAAGTTGTTATTATACATGTGTAGGTTAATTTGCGTCTTTTTCCCACTCGAATATAGAATTTCCACGACCTCCCCTCACCCCTTTCCCCACCCCTGTCTGCTGAGACTGGTATCTGCGAGCCAAATTTCGACCATTTTGCCAAAGGACCTGCACACTGGAGACATAAACAAAGGATACATTTCAAGATGTATCCAC
Source organism: Alfaro cultratus (assembly GCA_903066825.1). NCBI lineage: Eukaryota > Metazoa > Chordata > Actinopteri > Cyprinodontiformes > Poeciliidae > Alfaro > Alfaro cultratus. The sequence goes on along the minus strand of CAEFZX010026294.1, from coordinate 70,068 downwards.
AAGGCCGACATCCGGTAAGATGTGCCTCTTATGTACTTTGAGCGTTTGTGCAGAAAAAGGAGGCAAAACTTCCCTGCAAAGCCCATTTTCCACTCTTAATGCAGGTCATCCCCATGTTCTTGATGAGTGTGCAGATGTTTTGCATGTTAACATGCTTTTACTCACATGACTTGTGCTGTATGCAAGGACAGGTGGTGGCTTCATATTCATATTCAGTGTGAAAGCCTACTCATGTGGTGTTATTAGCAGCTGGAGGTGTGAAGTATGGGCCCACCTCTGCTTGTGGTATAATGTCTTACTGCAGAGGAGTCGCTCATATCCTGGAAGTAGTGAATTTGTGGAATAAAACTTCCAAACCGGTGAGTCGGATTTCTGAGATTTTTCTCTCTCTCCTTCTGCTTTCAGGCTCCACATCAGCCCGGCCAGCCTGGCTTCAAATTTACAGTCGCCGAGTCTTGCGACAGAATTAAAGATGAGTTTCAATTCCTCCAAGCCCAGTATCACAGGTAATGATTATCACAGAAATGACAGAAACATCGGTTTACTTTATTGGTCTGTGAAGGCTAAGAGTAAAAAACAGCTTGCAATGAAAAAGGGCCAGTCCCCCACCCCCCACTGTATTCCTCATCTGACAAGTAGATATGCGTGAATGAGTGCTGAAGTGGTTGAAATTGACACCTTGTCTTTTGTTTTCAGTCTCAAGGTGGAGTATGACAAACTGGCCAATGAGAAAACGGAGATGCAGCGCCACTATGTCATGGTAAGATTGCGTTACAATGGGGAGCAATTATGGTAAAAATTGCAAGGCTTGTTGAAGATCTGGTCAGGGTGGAGCGACGCAGGCTATTGTGATCACCTGCATGTGGTGGTTAGGGCGGGCTGGGTGTCAGGTACGGGCCTGTAAAAGCCCTCAGGGTGATGGTGGTGGGAAGGAGGAGTGGTTTGGTGCAGCTAGTTGTTACGGAAGAGCTCTTCCTGATGGGCAGTGGGCTTCATTAAAGCCCGCCTCTCCTATCTCCAAGGGGTTGACTGCCGCTTTGCCCTCTGTGTGTGCTGATCTGATTATTCTCCTTGGAGACACCACGCTCAGACATATGCAGGGCCATAAATTAGGTGCGAGCTGTTGACGGACGCCACTGTAAACAAGATGGAGGTTGTGGAACAGGGCTGCGGTTGTATCTTTGCACTAACCTTCTTTATAATCTTTAATTATTAGCTTTTATTTAAGCAGCCTCTAAGAAAAACATAGGTGTGCCGCTGACGCAAGAAATGAGCCCAGACATGATGCAATGAGCAGGTTTTCCTGTGGATGTGTACTCGCTTGTCTCGGGTAAACACTCACACACGCAGCAGGGGCGATTTAAACCAATACATTCTGGCCTAAATTAAACTACTTTTTTGTTGTTTTTCCTGTGAAAACAACATGTCAGTCTGACATCCAGGAGGTTAGGTAAACATGTTGGGAAGTATCCCACAGCCAGAGATGGGTGTCAGGTTACGCTACGGCTGTAAGACTCTGATCTCAGACAGAATGGCTCTCTTGTTTGAGAGTAATTTTCGAAGAAGCTAATGGACTGAATAATGCATTGGCCTCATCAAATAGACGCTGACTGGAAAGCCATTTCTGCCCCGGTTGCCAATCCTGGACTCCACGGATTACATTTCAGCCAGCCAGACGGACTGACCTGGCTGGAAATATCAAGAGTGTTGAGCAATCGCGTTACGCTAAGTAAACAGACATCGTGGAGATCTGAGGGCTTAAGATGGTGATCAATGCATCTAACCCATTCCTCCCTGCGCCTACACTACAAACAGCAGAGGGGGAAAAAAATCAATTTATTGGCTGCACTCTGTCAGCTGCTCAAAGAACTTCTCTTCTGGTCTGATCTTAGTTCATCACCTTTCAAGATTTTTTTCCATCCCCACTGTTCAAAAGCATGAGATAATGTGATTAGTGTAGGGATCAATCACATTTATTAATGGCTGTGCAGAGCCTATTAGTTGCGTTCAAAACCATGAAAATATCACGCAGTTTGTGTAATGTGTACTTTTTTCTTATTTTTCAGTACTACGAGATGTCTTATGGGTTGAACATAGAGATGCACAAACAGGTACGTAACATTAAACCTTTTTTGCCATACCTTTTAATAGAGAAACTCTGATTATATTTTTTAACCTTATTTGACCTGCCAAACAGACTTTAGCCAATTTTTAACTTGTTTTTAAGAATTATAATATCAGAACAGATTTCAAATATTTTTTTCTATCCTTTACCCTATGAGTGCTAATAATTATATCATGTGTAGAGGAGACATCACAATGTGTGTGTTAGAGAAAGCTGTTAGTGTAAAACAGGCTATTACGAAATATTGTCAAACAATCATAAAAGGATTTCAAAATTAACAATATGTTAGCATTTAGCATGGTTTGTGTGGCCTGTATTACTAAAGCAGGCGTTTCTGTGTGCATCTAGAGTGGTAGTTCCCTAAATGTCCAGTTTCTCGACCACAAAGTAGCGGTGTTTTGTTAACAAAATGTTCTAGCCAGTAAAGTTAGACAGGTATAGCTACAACACAAGCATGGCACAATATTTGTCTTTTTTTAATCAAATTTGAAGCACTACTTAATCTGATGTGAATACCTATAAGAATCTGTAAAAAATGCCAGATTTTTTTACCCTGTAGCTTGCAGGAATCAATGGAGTTCCAAACTCACAGGAGAAGATTCCTGCTTTGGAAAATGACAATCCTTTCCTTAGCTCTGAGATTTCAAATAAACTGTCAATATTTCCAAATCTTGCCTGTGCCGTAAGACCTAAACTTGAAAAGGCTAAAGCAGATCTGCTTTTTAGATATACTGTTCATTTGGTTTTTTACAGCCTTAATGAACTGAAGGCATCTCTCAACATGTATTCGAAAACATAGTTTCCCTTTAAATGGCTATTTAAATCTCACATCTTCTTAACTTAGCACTTAAACACTACATTGTATATGATGATGGCTAAATTTAGGGTCTTCTTCCCTCAGTAACAGGATCCACGCCAAAAAATTTATGTGTTGTGCTTAAGAATGTTGCATTAACTGATCAAAAAGAAATTGGATTTTTGAGTTATGTTCGGCAGGTCAGTAGTCAGGGCTGATCAAGCTGAAAATTGTCCAGTTCTGGTCAGAAGTTGATTTCTTTGTGCATTGCTTTATTATCTTTATTATATTCTCTCTGCTCATTGTATCAGAGCAGTCAGATTAGTCAAAAACCCATACACTGTAAACCTAACAGGAGTGTGCAGGCATATGTGAGGAATGAATGAAACCATGTGCCACCATTTATACAATCAGTCTCAGCCATTTTATTGGAAATCTACAAGTGGTGTCATGTAATTCAAGTTAGCTTTTTGATAAGATTAAAGGTAGACTTTGACAAGCTCTGCCTTTGACGTGACGATTACAAAGACAGAACTGCTGAACAGTAATTACAAGAGCGGAGCAAAAGTCATTTAGCCATTTATTGCATCCTTATCTTTATCCAAGAGGCCTATCTCGTATTGCTTCACAGATCAATCACAATAATGCTTGAAGTACTATAAAGATTGAATGAATGAGTAATCCTCAGATTCTGCTACATGCAGCATTTAGACTATTAAGTCTGTCTCTTCCCCTCGGTCAATGACAGCATTGGCGGCAAAACGGATTGGCGTGGTGGGATGATCCATCAGTGTCTGGGGCTGTGTGTCGCATTGCCACATGTCTGTCAGGCCCCGAGCCCCTTTGATAGGTTCTGTCAGGCACTTATCACCAACCAGAGGGAAGATGGTGGGGTGGGGGGCTGGAAGGGAGCTGGAAACGAGGAGGAGAATAGAGCTGGGAGGGGGAGGGGCAAGAGCCTGGCTTTGTGTAAACAGGTTAATCGACTGATCCATTTTAGCGTCTGACTTTTATCAGGAGCCTCAACAGAGCTGATGGAAGCGCTTGAATAATTCATCAGCGGGGCCCCTAACCTCCTGAACGGCGTGTTTGTGAGCAAACAGTGCGGGACCTCGTCCTTGCAGCTTCCCCAGCCTTACAAACCCGGGAGGGGGAGGAAGAAGAAGAGGAGGAGGAGGAGGAGGAGAAGATCAGGAGTGGTTAACAGGCAGGGTTGGGGTGGATTATTGGATGCACACAGCCATATTATTCCCCTGCCCAGAGATTTATTCCATAGTGTGGAAGCTCATTCCTCTTACTGTGCCTTTTTCATTACCGCGCAGGGACATATTTCAGGTTTCAGAATGCACACACCGACACAGCTTAGATGGACTGATGTGGCAGTGTTATCTGATCCTTCTCTGTCAGCCCTGGCAGTAAGTTGATGCAAATGGCTAATTTCTTCTGCATGACGTCAACCTTGTAATTGCCGTCATATGGTGCTTGATTCCTGGAGCTGCATGGGGGTTTGGGACTCAAACTTTGTCTTCAATCAGATTTGGTTGTTACCTGTAGTTGTAACACACACTCATGCCTTCATGAGTTTGCTTAAAGAAAAAAATAAATAAATAAATGTATGGTAACAGCACCAAAGCGTTGTATTGTTCATAGAAAATTGAAAAGTGGTTTCAGACACTGTAGGTCTTGAAAGCCATCAGTTCTTTACATCTCAAATCTGTCACAAGGGACTGAACACCAGTTTAATAGTCTTGGGGTATAGGATTCGGCTGTCAGGTTCACTTATCTAAATTGAAAGATTTCATTTAGAACTTGCAAGAATTGAGAAACTTTTGTTGTCTTTGTATAGAACAAGTTAAATAGGTTTCAGATTATTTGATCCTGAAGTTGTCAAAGAAAAGTCTGTTGCTGAGGTTTATTGGAAAGCTGTCTTGTGATCCTTTAAATTGTCACCTTGTTTACTTTGGATGCTTATTTATACAGGAGCCATGACTAGTTCAACAAATGACGGTAGGAGGTAGTGTGCCAGCTATTACCTTATACTGGCAAACACGCAAAGGGAGCAGAACGTGCAAAGTCTTTATTTTCAGATGAGTTAAGTGATAGATTAATGTTAATATGTCTCACCATGTCTTAATATTTAGAGACCAGGATACAAATACAACCCTTTAGAGTTGTTTTTGGTGTTCAGGTTGATCAACAAAATATATTTATCGTGCAGTAAGGAATGCATCCGTTTTGGCTAGATGTTGAATCATAGTCCTCTTGAAGGATAACCATTATTATTGTTTTGTTTAGTTTACATGCTGGGAAAGCACATCACACTCTAGGTTTTAGTTTTTTCACAGCTTTGTTCATACATCAGTTTCACTTTTACATTTTCTGTTCTTAATGTGTTTCACCCAGGAAGATTATTGCTGGGGCACTGCCTCCAACCTTTATTTCCTGTGTAAATGAGCATAAACTTCTGTGTAAAACATGTCTTAAACAAGGTTGGCAATGGCTTAAAATAGCATTTGCATGAATAACTGAGGCCAGAGTGATATTAAATATGCTTTGGTCTTGGACCTTCCAGGTTCAGCTAATTTGAATTTAAACAGTTGAGCTACAGTTGCTTATTAGCTTTTAATAGTACATTTCTTCAAAATTTCTGAACTACTCCTTTAATTTTTGATGTTTGCTGATTTGTGGACAGTGTCCCTTTACTCAGTGATGGGTATTTGGCTCAATACCCATCACTTCTATTACCATTTTAAAAGTTTGCCCCAAATGAACAAAGACTGGTTCTTTGCGTTTCAGTTAAGTGGGAAACTAATTATTCAGTTTAGAAGAGATGACCTTACTGGTCCTAGATTCTTCTTAATAGCAAAGTCATGCCCTAAGGCCATGCTTTCAGCTAGTACAAATTAATGCCTCTTTAAATATAACCAGTCAAGCAGTGTTTTCAGATGAATCACCTGCTTTTCCTTTAAATTTAATGCCCATCAGTGTTTTTTAGGTTCATTTTCCCACTACTGATAACAACAGGCAAATACCTCTCTGCACACAATTGACACGCCAGCCTGAGAGTGCTCTTAAAGTGGTGCTACACAGGTCCGAGTACCTGTAATTGTGTAGCAGCCGTGCAAAGCTGGCCTCTCAAGGGCCAAGCTGTCATCTACTTAAAGTGACAACAGCCCCATTTTTATCTGCCAGCAGGCCTAAAAAAAGGAAAAAAAAGAAGGAGTCCTTGCAGCACTGCACTGTATCTATTTTGACAGGGTGGCGAGCTGAGCTGATGCGTCTGCCATGTATTTGCATGTTGTGTTGTGGGAGCGCGGAGGCTGGCAGTTGTTTAGGGCAGAGCGGATCCGGCACCTCCTGACCTCTCCCAGCCAGCTGTCACCATGACACTAAGCTACAGAGGAATGGGCCCCGAGTGCTCGAGGACTTTTTACAAATCCCGTCAAATGTTGGAGCGCTATTTACAAGGCTTATCTCGGCAAACATGGATTATACGGCCCCGGTAGCTTTCCAGCCGTTTCTAATGGCCTCTGTCAACTCTTTCTAGAACTCTTACAAAACCGCATTGATGTATCAGCCATAAAATCTTTATCGTATGAGACCACAGGTCATTCCCCTTCTTGTCTCAAGGCAATAAGTAAGTTATGATCAGAATCACCTTTTGGACCATTGTACTTTCTGCAGCACACGCAGGTGTACCTCAATACTGTAACATCATCTAAAAGCTTGTTTATTTTAATGATTTGGAGGAAAAAGGGATAAATTCATTAGAGAAATAAATATCTCACTTTTTTGTTTTAATTTTGATGATTGCGTTTTACAGATTATGTAAATGCTTTTTGTTTTATAATGTGAAAAATAATTTTATTTATAAAAGTCAAGTTTTAATATAGAAATGTCATCTAACAATCTAAGTGAGATCTTTATGGTTATCTATCAGACAGTAAATGACGCCCTGTTCGAGGAGAATAGGCCACAAGAGGTCATTGCAAATAAAGCTGGCTGTTCAGAGTGCTTTATGTCAGCAAATTAATAGAAAGTTGAGTGGAAGGAAAAATCGGAATGAAGGTTTTTAAGGAGGTTCACTTTTCAGTCTTTCTAATAACATTTTTTGAGTGGCACATGCATTGTATGCAGCCATCACTTTATTTCATCTCACATTGCATCTCCAGCTTGTTTTCTGGCTCGCCTAGCTTAAGTAGCTATCCATGTTCCAACGTAGGTCAGCAGGTCTTCTTCCGTTGGTCATTACTTTCCCATCGCACTCTTTGGCTCTGCTCTGAGGTAATATGTCAGCCTGCCAGAAACTGCCTGGCATTTCTGCCATGTGTAATAAATAAGCCGGCGGTCTGCGAACTACATTGTGCGTGTGTGCTGCTGCTGTTGCTGCTCCAAATGAGAAATCAGAGAAAATCCCTGTGATGTGTTTGTGTTCTGCAGTGGCCCTGGGTTGAACTGCGTCTCATAAATTCCAAAGATGATGTAGCTTTGGCCCTGTTATTCTCTTTGCTCCCAGTGCAGAGCTCAGACCTGAAAGTCTCATCTCCAAAGCCTAGAAGGAGAGAGAAAGAGAGAGAGAGAGCACGAGGGGAAGAGCAAGCTGGCTGCGTTGTGTTTTTACAGGAGAGTGGGGGTGGATCCTACACCCCTCTCCCACCGCTCTTTTTATCCACCATTCATTTGGTCCGTTCATGTGATCGACAGGCTGAAAATTCAATTTAATGACCTGCCTCCAAGCACGTAATATGATTTTAAAGCCTGTTACGGTCAAGCAGAGGTGCCATTTGCATAATGATCCCCAGCCAGATAGGGCTGTAGCTGTTGCCATGGCAGTTGGTCGACAAGCAGAAGAATGGAGGCAGGGTTCTGTGGATGGGAGGTGATGAGGGTTGCAGGAGGGGAGGCGTGGAGAGGGTGCTGGGTTGATGGCAGCAAGAAATTGCTCAGGCTTGATTCTTAGAAAGGCTGCTTCTGACACAGACCGCTTGCTGTCTTTTTAATGCTTATCGATCACAGATTGGAGGACAGTAACCCACAAAGTTGTTATGGTTTGTTATCATTGTTCGCTGTGATTCATAATGTTGATCCTCCACTCTGTCACATGTAAGTAAACAGCGCAGGTTGAAGGCCTAGGCTTCATAAAAGGGTGTGGTTGTGCGGTTTAACTCTGAGGTTAAGTGCAGGACGGAGCAGTTGCAGTTGTGCGGGGGAAGCAGAGGGAGGAAGGCGAGGGCAGGGAGGAGATCCTCTCGACGCAGACGCACTCTGCCTGCTCATATCCGTTTAACGTGGAGTGCTCTCTCAGCACAGCTGTGCTCCATCCCCCTGGGCTCTCCTAATGTTTTAAATATTTCAAATGTCAATATCACGCTGTTTAGAGGATGTTGAGTCAAGCAGTTCTGATTGCCGGAGTAATTGGCTTAATCGGTGTAAACATTAAAGGCGGGGTTATGTGCAGTCACTGTGTGCTTCATACACCTCCAACTTATTTTGCTTCTCTTTCTATTTTTCTTCAATTCTTTTTTCCAGACGGAGATTGCCAAACGACTGAACGCAATTTTAGCTCAAATTATGCCTTTCCTGTCACAAGAGGTAGGTTTTGAATGTGGCCTTCAAATGATGTCACAACTTTTTTTTAAGTGACATATTGTTACCTGTGTTGTAGAGCGAGACAATTAAGTAGTTTTGAGTAATTGTGCCGTGTTGTTGACATTCACCCTCACTCTAGAAGTCTTTGTAGTGATGTGAAAAAGAAACTAATATTGGGATGTCTCAATAATCATGCCTAAATATCTCCCCACAGCACCAACAGCAGGTTGCTCAGGCAGTGGAGAGGGCTAAGCAGGTGACTATGACCGAGCTGAATGCCATCATCGGGGTACGTGGACTTCCCAATCTGCCTCTCACCGTGTGTATACTCCCTTTTCTTCCTTTATTTTAACTTGAGTAGGGGCAGACATTCAATGCACCTAAAAGACACAATTGGAACATGTTGTCTAGACGTATAGATTGACATACAGCCTTGAAAACGTATTGATGTCTCTGTATTTTATTGGATTATATATGACAGACCAACCGAATGTAATGCACAATTGAGTATTTAGGTTCGTCTTAGGTGTAGTCAAAAATGGAAAAAGCATGGCACAACTTCAAACCAACCAAAATAAACCCATTAATTGAGAATTAATTGATTGAGGACCTGCAGAGATCTGAAACTCGGTTGACAGCTAGGCCAGCTATTCGTTGTGCTTTCTACATGAAATGGAGGCAAAAAGAAAGCAAATTACAGGGGAAAAAAACAACCAAACAGTGTCTTCCTGGCAGATTGCCAAATGTCATCTAGGGGAAGAAAATGTGGAAGGTGAGCTGGTCAAATGAGACAAAAAAAATTAACTTTTAGGACTAAGATGCACAAAACCCTGAAAATAGTCATTCTGTAAAACAGTGGAAGCACTATAATGCTGTGGGAATGTTTTTTATAAGCAGGAGCAGAGCAGCTGTTAGAAGCTGCGAAAGACTTCATACTGGATTTGAATGTTTAAATCTAAAGCATAGTCATGAGTAAGAATGAACCAGGCCTAAATCAAAATCTGTGGCAAGGCTTATTTTTAAAATCATCCATCCACCCTTGTCCCTAGTGGGATCGGGAGGGGTGCTGGTGCCTATCTCCTATCTCCAGCTAACGTTCCAGGCGAGAGGCGGGGTCACCCTGGACAGGTCGCCAGTCTGTCGCAGGGCAACACAGAGACAGACAGGACAAACAACCATGCACACACCTAGGGAGAATTTAGAGAGACCAATTAACCTGACAGTCATGTTTTTGGACTGTGGGAGGAAGCCGGAGTACCTGGAGAGAACCCACACATGCACAGGGAAAACATGCAAACTCCGTGCAGAAAGACCCCGGACTGGGAATCAAACCCAGGACCTTATTGCTGCAAGGCAACAGTGCTACCATCTGCTAAACTAAATTGATGGTCAGAAGTGTTTTCCTTTCAGGCTGATTGAGCTGGAGCTTATTCGCAAAGAAAAATTGGCAAGAATTCAGATCCTTAACTCTATTTCTATCTTTTTCACAATTGTGTGTTGCTATGTGTTGGTCTGTTGTATAAAATCTCAAAAAATTGTTAAACTATGAATCCTGTTGCATCTCACTTAGCAAAACAATGTGACTGATATGCTCCATATATTTAGCGTAACTCTTATGGGATGGTTTGTTTCTGCAGCTTTGCTCTCAGTAGCGTGGTTTTCTGCCTTGTTGTGCATTTACAAATGTGAGCCTGAGAGCTCTTGAGACGCCCTCCGCAGCCCGCATTGCTTTAATTGGCTAAGGTTTTAACAAGGAGCCTCATCCCTCACTTTTGACCCGGATAGCTGTGGGAGTTAAAAGGGCTGAGGCTGAGCAGAACAGCCTCCCCGAGACGGCTCAGACAGCAGAACATCCCCGCCGCTCGGCGCTTTGCAGAGCTCATCGCCGAACAATTAATGTTTGGTGTTCATCACTGCTTCAAAACACCATCTGCTGCTCATTGATCAGCTTTACCCATGCTGCACTGCTCAGGCAGATGCAACTGGTTTCACTGGGGAAACAAAGCTTGGGATATCTGTGATCTTATTTGAACAGTTGAACCTTCAGCATGCAGGTCCATAGAGGCTTACCTAATGCCTGAATGCACATATTGGAATTCAATTATTATGCTCCTTTTGACCTTTTTGTTTCTTGTTTATTACTTTCTTGAATAGAGATGGTTTTATTTTAGTATTTTGGGACTGACCCAAGATGTTTTCCTACACTGAAAGCAGCACCAGTTGTGTCCAACAACAGTAACATTTGATTTGATATCTTATATGTAGTTTTCAGTTTTGGAAGATAACAGCACTAACATTGTGTTTGTTTAGAAGTTGGAGCTGGGGTGATTGTTTCTCTGTGATCCAATAGTTTGAAGTTGTAGTTTTTAAAAATAGACTAGATGGAATATATGATGTGCCTGTAGGAGGATTTAGTGCACAGCTGTGTGTGGCATCAGGGCTGTCAAATAAAACGAAGAGGCCTCAGTCCAAACCTCGCAGCAGTTGCTAATGTCAGGGGGATGTGTATGTTTAAGAACACCTTCTCATGAGTTATTTATTATAGAGAAGCTCTGTAGGCATGCCAAAATCCTCATGTATATTGTAAAGCAAGGTGGGGGTGAAAGAGCATGCCAAGCAGACAGGCAAGTGTACAGGAACCAGCTGCATGTCTTATTGATGGAGCTGCAGGCCATTAATAGAATGCAACTGGGGCAGCTGCTTGAGGTGAAGCCGACTGCTGGAGCGTCCTGTTTGGTTCGAACGTAAAAGTCTCTGACATGCCAACCTGGGTTCTTTCGCACTTTTCATCAGTACAACCTGTCTGTGTTGTCATTATGGCCAGTACTTCTGTAGCTTTGACCACCTCTGTTTTCCTTTTCAGCAGCAGCAAACTGCCTACCCTGCTCTTATGGTCAGTGGTGTACACAAATATTTGTCTTCACACTTTGAACTGGATTTGGCTTTTGTGGCTTGAAGGGATTTTGTATGTCGCATGACCATTCTTATATCCAATTAATGCACCTTTTGATTGGGCATAGTGTGCTTTGTTACACAGTATGAAAACCAATATTTTGCAATCTTAAGTAAAAAGGGCAATTGCAATACTACTGGTGAAAATAGCTTTGATGATTTTGACTGACCCACATTGTCCTGACTCTTTTTTCTGTCTATCCATCTGGTATACTAAGATGGCCTAATTACTGTACTTTGATTTAAATGAGAAAAACTATGATTATTCTTCCTGCTGCTACTTATTAGTTACAAAAACGTTAACACTCACTTAAAGAGCTCAACTTAAGCAAAAGTGTACTGATCTGCTGAACTTCTTTCACAGAAGACAGAGAACGTAAAAGGCATCATCAGTAATATTGGGCAAAATCTGCTAAGTGCTAACTGAGTGTGGTTGGATTAGGTCACAAAGTCACTCCTCGAGGGCTGGTATCCTGCATGTTTTAGTTCTCTCCCTGATTTAAAGCACCTGGATCCAATGATAGCTCATTAGGTGGCCTAAGAACATGCTGAAAAGGTTGTTACTACCACCAGGGAGAGAACTAAAACATGCAGGATGCCGGCCCTCAAGGACCGACTTTGGGTACCCCTGGATTAGGGGAAAAATGTGAACTCTGACCTAGTGAAACACTTTTTTTAAAAAAAAAAACAAATTATGCCTGTTAGCTCAGGGAAATTATTCTAACATCAGCCCATAATACAACAAAATATTTGTTGTATATGGGCTGATTCCTGTTTGGCATTCTGTTCTTGATAGAGTAACAATGGGAGTAAAATAGGCTAATACTAGCTGGCTAATTAGTCAGGCTATCTGCTTAAGCAGCCAGACTTGAATGACATTCCCTCTGTATTTTGCCAGGTGTAATTGTAAGAGTTATCCAACAGTTATTTTGTGACCTGAAATACTTTCAGTCCAGTTTGTCCTTACTGTAACCAAGGGAGCTAGTAGTTGTCATCTCTATGCTATCTAGCTAGCAGTGTTCCTGGAGAGTATTATGACAAATTCGACTAATTTTGATACTATAACTTAAAAAAACCTTGATAAACTCTATATCTAGTAACAGGCCCATGTCTTCTTTGAATGTAATTGCCCTGTTAGCCCATGTGAGTCTATTCTCAGGTGGGCTTTGTTTCCTGCAGTAACACTTGGTGTGGGGGTTAAAAAAGGGGCATAGTGTATAAGTCTTTATCTTGGTTTATTAAATTAAAGAAATGGGCCAGACTTCTTTATTTATTTATTATTGTCTTCATTTATAGCCCTTTAATGAGGGCTCTTGCTGATCAGCCATGCTTATTACCCATCAGTGCCTCATTAAACACAATGAGCAAGGATGTCTTCCCCCATGCCAATGAACTGGCTCCTTAATTTCCCTCATGGACACAATATTAGAAGACACTCTTTCTCTCTCTTTCTCTCTCTGTCTCTCTCTCTCTCTCTCTCTCTCTCTCTCTCAGTTTTCCAGCATGGCTCGTATCACTCCGGGAGAGAAAAAGAATAATATTTTAGAACAAATTTAGATCTTTGGGTTCCTGCCACCCCTGAGCCCCTGCTGAGTTAATCTACCTGCTTCTGCCCTGTAGTAATTACCAACTTCCCGATATTCCTAAAATGGCTGTAAATGGTCACTGATTGAAATCCGTCTTGTAAAAGAGAAAGATTGCATGCTGTAACAACAGCTGAATTATTCAGCTAGCTTGTAGATGGGTAATAAACTGCTGATGTTTTATTGGTGTCTCAGCTAAGTATTATTTAACCTTGCTTTAAACTGCTTCCTTCCCAGGCTGAGTGCCTTTTAACTCCCATTCATTTCCCTGTGCCTTTCAAATATTGATGGCGAATATTGGAGACTTGAGTGAGTGCCAGCAGTGGGACCCCTGTTCCTGGCTCCTGAAGCTGCCTTCTCAAAGAATGAGAGAAAAGGAGGGCCAGCTTCTGGCACTCAGAGTTCCCCCCGTGTCTTAAAAGTTTGGGTGTGCAAATGATTTATGAGCTGCCGATACAGGACTGTGCATACAAAAGCAGTAAGCACACTCTGTTGTGTTTTCTTTTTTTTTTTATTTATCGTGTTTTTAAAGAGGTAGTTGTTTGGACCCGAGGGTGGCAGCTCATTGTTCTTTAAAGATGATTGTTAAACTCACTGATGCTACAGGATTTTTGTGATGCCGCAAAGTGAAATGCAGCAGTTTAAGCAAGAGTATGAATGAGTTTTTCTTTTGTTGTTGTTGTTGTTGTTGTTGTGCTAATCCAGGCTCTCATCAAACTTGTCTTTGTTGTTTTCCTTGTTTTATGCTATGAAGATCTGCTATCTCTTAATTGTATGTTACTAACGCTGTTGCATTTGGGATGCGTTCAGAAAACTGCTTTAAAATAGAGATGCACTGAGAAGTCAAGAAGCTGGTCGAACAAAGTGAAAATTAGAAGTGTTTAAAAAGATAAATTGAGCAGAAAAACTTTTTACATGTCCTGATGTGTTGTTCATTCTGGTTTTGAGAGAGAGCAGGGCTTTCAGCAGATAACAAGAAGGCTGAACAGTTTATACAGCAAAGTCTGTTTTACCCTTTTGAGCTTCCAATCTCTTTCATCATGAAAATTATTAAATCTTAGTCTCAGTTTTCTAGGGAGTAAACAATCTGTTTTTAGAAATAGTAACCATGTTAGCTGTGCTAACTGCTACAATAAGATTCCAAAGAGTTTAAAATGCCAAGTCTGTGATCTTTTTGTCTTGATTTAAAAGTTGCATCAGTGCATTTCTATTTTTTGCAATATCTTATGTTTCCTCAATCTTAGGGCCCATGCCACTTTAACTTGAAATGGAAAAAGATGTGACAATAGACGTGTGCATTTGCTAATGTTGTGTGCTGCAAGGGGCTTCTCCTTCCCTCCAACCCACTTGGTGTTTGTCTGTCTGCATCCCTGTTGTCTTGCAGCAGCAGCAGCTCCAGGCGCAGCACCTCTCCCACGCTGCTCATGGCCCTCCGGTCCAGCTGCCTCCCCACCCCTCGGGACTGCAGCCTCCTGGAATCCCCCCGGTGACTGGCTCTGGATCTGGCCTGCTGGCCCTCGGGGCTCTGGGAAGCCAAACTCATCTCCCGGTGAAGGATGAGAAGAACCATCATGATCTCGAGCACAGAGGTATGTTATATTACCACATTTTGAAAGTTTATTTAGTTGAAATTGGGAATATTATGAGATCCTCATTGCATAAGCCTGAATATCCAGCTTCATTCTAATTACAAAAAAATACATTTTGAAAAATGCTTTTGAATAACCTTTTGAGCAGCCTTCAAAACTCAAAAGTTATGGAATTTAAATTTCTTTCTTACAGAAAAATATAACTGAGGTCAGAAAAATTGCCGAATCGATTAGCTGAAAACTAAAATCTAAACTTTTTAATTCAAAAATTGTTGTTTTGGCTTTTGAGTAATTGGTGAACACGTTTGGGCATTTTCACCGTTTTTGTCACCTCTAGCTCCATCTGGGGTTTAAAATGCAAGTCCCAAAATGGCAATTAAAGAGACTTTTTAATGTTAAGAATCTGAAAACGTGTGGAATTATAAAATTAAAAGTATATAGGAATCATATATTTTTGACATTCTTCTTTCTAAAGAGTATAAAAGGTTCA
Source organism: Alfaro cultratus (assembly GCA_903066825.1). Classification (NCBI taxonomy): domain Eukaryota; kingdom Metazoa; phylum Chordata; class Actinopteri; order Cyprinodontiformes; family Poeciliidae; genus Alfaro; species Alfaro cultratus. The sequence goes on along the minus strand of CAEFZX010026294.1, from coordinate 54,944 downwards.
TATCTGATGGTTAAGCTACTGGCTTAGCTTAGCTTGGTTGTGCCATCTTACACTCACAGATCTCTAACCAATAACAGGAGTGATATGTGCTGATCGGTCGTTTTTGAAAGCAGATGTATTCTCAAATACCCAAATTAGGAAAAGTGTAGTTGACTCCTTTCAGCCAGCTGAGCAGAAGTGCTGAGGGCAAAAGTTTTTATGCTATACTCCAAACAGGATGTCCTGGGCATCTGGCATGTTCTGAAGGTCATTAGAAATGAATCGTTGTTCTCAACTGACTTATCTGGTTAAATTAAAAGGACATTAAACAGTCTGAACATGTTTTTGAAAACATGATGTACCAAAATTGACTATGTCTGGTTGAAGTGAAATATATGGTAGCTTAACCTTGATTTAAAACATGTTAAATGTTTGCAAAATAACACGTAGAGTATGTAATACTTCTTATTAGAGCAGAATCATGGAGCTCTTGGGTGTGAAACCCAACCTGTCGGTTCACATTCTGTCTGTGTAATGAGCGGTTGCATTCCCAGCCCATGACGACTGCATCAGCTATTCAGCAGCTCCAGCATACGTCGATGAACGGAGCCTTGAGCCCCACAGCTGATTCACACATACTCAGCCAGAAGCTTTTGCTACTTTTGACTAACTGACATGCTTTTTCTCTTTGCTCACTTGGGTTCCCTCATCATCTCTGCTGCATCTGTGACACCCATGGAGCAGAAAGCACGGTGAGTGTCCAGGACTGCAGCGATTATTGGGCTTCACTGTATCTTATTGCTGATTTGATATGCTGTTATAATCTGCTTTTAGTATTTGGAGTAATGGCATTTGGAGTATAAAACCTATGTACTATCATGCTGGAGAGATTAGAAGGCTTGTAATTTAATCACAATTGAAGAAGGACTTTGCCCTCCTTCTCGTAAAGGATTTGTTTGATCCCCTCTACTGTCTCTCTTGTTTACCAGCTCCTGCTTTCTTCTTTTGGCCGTGTGATGAATATTCATGCTCTCGGTTAGGCTGGAACCTGCTGAAGTGTTTTATTGAAGGCGCTGCAATGTCGGATGACTTGTGACGGGCCTGTGCGGTTCTGTTTCCGTGGGCCACGCCGGCTGAATGGGCTCAGTCATCTCTGAAGAAACGGAGCTCCTGGGGCGATTAGCAGGCCCTGTTTTGTTTTCTGTGTTCTCGTCCCAGGTCATCTGATAGTAGAGTGGTGACTTTGGTTAATGAGTCACGCTAAGCATCTCTTTAAAGGTCAGCCATTATGCAGACAGTGGCCCTTTGCCCAGACTTCCAGTCCATCAGCCATTGTTCCCCTCCTCTGGTTTTTGTCTGTGCTGTTGCTTTGGCTCTCTGATGGAGGGACGTAGAGATTCGGGACAACTTGGCAGTTTGCAGGCAAATGGCAAGCTCCCCGTGAAAGCTGCTGGAGCCCTGCCGAGTGCCTCCCCTTCTGTTGGCGCTTGGAGTGAGCCATCCCAGCTTGTGTAGGCAGGTTCCACGGAGAAGCACCAGTCAGTCCCACGCTGCCGTGCCCACTGGCAGGATATAGATTCTTTTTCTTTATCAGAGCTCAAAGCAGGAGCTGACACAGTGCCCAATGCCCAGAGCCCACTGCATATAGTTTCTCTCTGTCTCTCTCTCTCATGCTTAGTCCAAATGACTCTGAGGAGAAAAGGCCCTCTGTTCAGTCACAACACATTGCTCAAGCCCCTGTGAGGCTGTTTGTTGTCCAGTTATAAGGAGAGGGGGTGGTGAGCTCAGAAAACAAGCCGTACTCCGTTCAATTTAGATAACGGCTCATTCTGTTGTGTGTCTGCATGTGTGTGAGAGAGCTTGGGCTCTGTTGGTGTCAGGGTACTGTTTGGTGCTGGCCCACATCTGCATGTTTTAGATGACTGCTGTGCCCATATCATTGTGTGAATGAGGCGTTTTTAGCGTTTGCATTAGCTCGGTGTGTTCATTGTTTAATTTGAAATTCATACGTTATTTTGCTGCTGGATTTTGCAAAGGCGTATAAAGTGGCAGTAAAAAAAATATATTTTTTTTCTTTCTCTAGAATAACTCGATATCGCCATCAGAAAGCTTGCGAACAGCCAGCGAGAAACATCGCAGCTCCTCAGACTACAGCTTGGATTCAAAGAAACGCAAAGTGGAGGAGAAGGACAGCATGAGCAGATATGTATGTTGATTAAAGGATAAGAACAAAAATGCTTCACATCTAGTTTTAGCTGTTAAAGCTAAATATATTCAGACATTTAAAAAAAATTAAACACAAGATTAAATTAGCTTGTAATTTCACATTAAACCCTATTTTTATGATAGAGCAACCAAAAGTTCTACATAACTGTGAAACCTTTGCTAATTTTACCATAATAGCTCAATGTCAATCCATAATCCCCACAGCATGATGCTGCTACACTGATAGACTGTTGAGGTGGTGGGTTTAGGTCAACTGCAGCAGGGATACATCTAAAATACGTAAGACCATGGACCTGAGAACCAAGACTCTGATGTTTTAAATGTGTCCCTGCTCCAGCACACCTGGATGGTTATATTACCACTTTAACATGATATTAATTTTGTTCTGGTCTGATATGTAAACGTCACTAAAGTTTGTATCCTGACAAACCTAGCTTGATTTAAAACCAGCCCCTTGTTTATACACTATGCTTCATACAGTTGGTCTATCGATTATTGATACATTATTGTTTGCTGGAGGTGTGGACTCTTTTGAAGTTTTAAATTTTACTCATTTATTCATTAACATTTGAATGTGACTTATGTAATGCATCAGTTTATCACTATGAAGCTTAGTGGAAATTGCTTGCACTGTAAAGAACCATTAACTGTTAATGTTAATTCAACACTAACAGTTAATGTTAATGTTGAACATTAATGTTAATTAATGGTCTGAGTGGCCAACACAGACCGAACGGCTTTGTTCACTGTTGCCAGTCTACAGGCAGACTACAATTCTAAAACAATGCAGGGAATCGACGTCATTGTTCACAACTTCTCTTTCTATTTGCTGATTTGCCTGGTTGAAATTCTACTTGAGGAATCCACTGCATTGGAGAAATCCCAGGCAGAATACTGAAGAGAGATGAGAATCTAGCGGAATTGCAGAGGAAGGCAAAGGCCAAAAAAAAAAAATAAAAATCAAAAGTTTCTCAATCTTATAAAAACTTTTGCAATGCCCTGTGGATATGAACCAATCTTCTACTTGCATGGCGTCTTCACAGTGACAACTATCACTATCTCTGACTCCAAGCTTATCCAACTCTCAGAAAGAAACGCACATTTATCCAGAGTATGTCTACTAAGGTGGCTGATTTTTCTAACTATGTTTGCAGGACAGTGATGGAGAGAAGAGTGACGATTTGGTGGTAGATGTGTCTAATGAGGTGGGCGGTTTGTAGTTTTAAATGATAACACCTGCTTTTTACCAAAGCTGTTGCATAACCATAAAAATCTGTGTTTTATCAGGATCCCGCTACTCCACGGGCAAGCCCAGCCCATTCCCCGCCGGAAAACGGCATCGATAAACCGCGCCCACCCAAGAAAGACACGCCCAACAGCCCAGCGTCGGTGGCCTCCTCTGGGAGCACCCCGTCCTCCAAAGCCAAGGAGCTCAGTCACGTAAGACATCAAGAGAGATGAGGACAAACTAGGACAGAAGGGGGTTTTAAAAAGGAATTGCAGGGAGAGCAAAAGGGTATGTGCGAATAGATCTGGAGCATTTTCTGCTGTGGATTAGGAATAGCTGTCTGTGCTTTAAGTGCATGACTAAAATGTCAGGGATAATATTGTCCCGCATCAGGATCAGTCAGGTCTCCTCTGTTAATAGCTCAATGTATTTAACTATTCTGGGATTTTTGCCTCTGCCTCGCTGAAAGATTAAAGCTAAAGGGGACAGAAACGGCCCCATCTCCATTGTGACCGTAATAGGTTTTAGAATAAATAGCAGTTTATGGCTGTGGGTTGTCAGAATTAGATTGGATTAGGTTCAGTTTGCTCTCAAATTGTCAGTCTGCACAGTGCCTGGTTTTTGGGATTGTGAATGCGCTTGCTCTCTTGTTCCCCTGACAGAATGACAAATCCTCCACGCCTGGTCTCAAATCCAATACCCCCACCCCGCGTAACGATGCCCCCACCCCTGGCACGAGCTCCACTCCTGGGCTCAGACCCATCCTGGGCAAACCACCAGGCATGGAGGCTCTTGGTTGGTACCATTCTCTGTCCTCATTAGAGGCTGAATTTATTTGTTTTATTATCATTCTTTTCAAGTCTGCGGTCATCTCACATACTGATATCCATCTCTTGTTTTGGTTTTTCTTAATTTCTTTTTTTCCTGTAGCAGCACCAGCTTTGCGGACCCCTCTGTCCATTGCGGGCTCCTATCCTACTCCCTTTGCCATGATGGGCCACCATGAAATGAATGGAAGTCTGACAAGTCCGGGCGTATATGCTGGCCTGCACATCTCCCCTCAGATGAGTGCTGCAGCAGCCGCAGCGTACGGACGCTCCCCCATGGTAATGATTTTGCCTCTTTCAATATGCCACTCACAATGTCACATTCAGTGCAAATCTGACTTTTTGTCTCATTTGTGACCCATATCTTCTTTTTTTTTCTCCAAAATTTGACAAAGGCAAGTCGAAAATGTATTTGTTTTTTAAGGCAACGAGCCTTCATGTTGCATTTCATCCAAATTTTCTACCATGGAGATTAAAACCTCAAAATCAAATGTAAAAAAAGAAAATGGATGAAACGGCCAGGGCAGACATGTAGCTAACCAAACTTTTTGATGGTTTCAATTGTACAAAAGTTTCAGAAACGCGCGACATATCCATATTTCCTTCCTTAAACAAGTGCCGTATGAGATGTGTCTCCTTCTGAGCATGGGGAACTTCAGATCGTTCACAACGACAGTAGTGGTTGCCATAAAGACATAATGTGAATAACCTTGCAGAAAAGAAAAATAAAATCACCAGGAAGTGCCAGTTTGGGATCACAGCAACAATTCTCTCTATTGCGGATGCAGTTACTGAATAATAAACATCCAGCTTTAGCAATTTTGCAGAGTCAGTTAAATGATTGAAATAGTCAGTGGGAAATAAAAAGAAATAAGAAGCTATTTAAATTTTTATTTTTTTGTTTGCTTTGAGGCATGTCCGCAGTTTACATGTCGAGAGAGAGCAAGCCTTTCGGCAGATAACAGGAAGGTTCAACAGAGTGCTCAAATTTTTCTCTGTAATTCTTTGAAGCAAATGTTGAGAGACTTTTACAGGTCTCAGGATCAGATCTGGATGTGTTATTATTACCATTGTGTCCATCAACATTATTAATATAGTTAATTTTGGTTTTACACCTACTTTTGTCTCAGTTTGATGTTGTCTCCTCTTCTAATATAAATGATGAAGAAGATTTTTGTATTTTCTCTGATGTTCTTATGTCCTATGTTTTAGTTTCTGAAGAGAAATTTGGACATGTTAGTAAAAATTCAGATTGATGCAGCTCTATCTGGACACTTTGAGAGTTTTTTTCTTTGATCACAGAGCTGAATTTCAGACATTTATGTCTTCTCATTCTTTAGGGTTTTGACCCTCACACACATATGAGAGCCCCTGGCCTTCCAGCTAGCCTCACGTCCATTTCTGGGGGCAAACCGTGAGTGTCTCACCAAATGTGTAGCACTTTTACACATTTCCAAGCCCAACGACTATAACTTCACTTCTGTGTGTTGTTCTGTAGTGCGTACTCTTTTCACGTCAGCGCAGATGGTCAGATGCAACCTGTACCCTTCCCGCCCGATGCTCTCATTGGCCCCGGTATCCCACGTCATGCACGTCAGATCAACACGCTAAGCCATGGCGAAGTGGTGTGCGCTGTCACCATTAGCAACCCCACCCGTCACGTCTACACCGGCGGTAAGGGCTGCGTCAAAATCTGGGACATCAGTCAGCCAGGCAGCAAAAGCCCCGTATCCCAACTGGACTGTCTGGTAAGAACCTTCTTCCGATTCACTCATATCTGGCATTTCACAATTAGCCTTTGTTGTGGAGTTTATAAACTGTGTCACTCCATCTAAAATCGGATAATACTTTGTTGAGGATTATATCCCACTTAAGAGTTTGACAGTAAATGTACTTACTCAGAAATGCAAGCATTTATTCAGTGTTTGAACAATGCTGATCAAAACAATACCAGGCTCAAAAGTATGAGCATTGCTATTACTCTTCCAGGTCTACACAAGTGTGAAAAATTTTTTTCAAAACAGTTTTTTACATATTCATTGCTAGATAAACCAATCAATTGATGCAGGTAGTTACTATTACCAGTACCTTCCATGCTAAAGATATATGTTCAAAAAAGAAAAAGAAAATCCAAAAATGCCCAATGAGAATGATTGACAGCACTAAGACCCTCCTTCTGGCTCTGACTAGTTGCTTCTGACCAATCTGTGTAGCTCTTTCTGCAGATAGCAATAGGGCCACAGGCAGAAGTCAGAAGAGCTTGATTTTTTGTTTGTTTGATTTTTAACAAGTTATGTGCCTCATATTATACTGTCGGGACATACTGACATTTTTAGCAAATGTGTACAAAATAATCTGCCAATTAGGAACCTTTGTTCTTAATGGCAAAACTTTACTTTTGGGGAACCAAAAGTAAAGGAAATTAGGACCACAAATTGGAAAAAATGTTCAAAGAACATTTTTAGTTTGGTTTTACATATGTGTCATTCCTTGTTTTTCTTTGAACACTATTGGCTACAGAAAAAATGACCATCCAGATGTTTGTTGTTAATACAGAGCACAACTTTATGCTAGGAAGAAAAACACTGAATAATCTGAAGATCATTGTGTGGAAAAATATTGACTTTTAAAATTGGAACATTTAAAATATATGCACAATGGTGACCATCTGTACGTCTTTCCACTTGGTTCAGGTCAGCCTGGATAACACCTGTTGGTTGACTTGGTCTGAGGATTTTCCTCCTGATTCATTTCTAATTCTCTGCACTCCTCTCACTGGCCAGAGCTTGTATTGATTGGCTTTTGTCCTCCACGCGACAGAACAGGGATAACTACATCCGATCCTGTAAGCTCCTGCCTGATGGTCGCACATTGATTGTTGGAGGCGAGGCCAGCACTCTGACCATCTGGGACCTGGCCTCCCAGACGCCCCGCATCAAGGCTGAGCTCACCTCGTCCGCCCCGGCGTGCTACGCCTTGGCTATCAGCCCCGACGCCAAAGTCTGCTTCTCCTGCTGCAGTGATGGAAACATCGCCGTTTGGGACCTGCACAACCAGACTCTTGTTAGGTTAGGGGGAAAAAAAAAAACATTCCCAGTGTGTGGGCTCTGGCCCCATAACAGAACCGCTCTTGTGTGAGGAGCTTTTAAAGAGGATGTCAATACATGTTTGTGTTCCTTCTTACTCTGATTGCAGGCAGTTCCAGGGTCATACAGATGGTGCTAGCTGTATTGACATTTCTCATGATGGTACTAAACTGTGGACAGGCGGCCTTGATAACACTGTTCGCTCTTGGGATCTAAGGGAGGGTCGACAGCTGCAGCAGCACGACTTCACTTCACAGGTACAGCCGTTTAATACAGAACCAAACGCATTACCCACCAGTATGTTGTTTTAGCCACTGAACTCTTAATACTGTCCCGCCCCCAGATCTTCTCCTTGGGCTACTGTCCGACGGGAGAGTGGCTTGCTGTTGGAATGGAGAGCAGCAATGTGGAGGTGCTGCATCATTCGAAGCCTGACAAGTATCAGCTGCACCTGCACGAGAGCTGCGTCCTCTCCCTTAAGTTCGCCTACTGTGGTATGAACTAACCCTCACATAAGGAACAGAGAATAATATGACACCTTGCAAAACTATTAACACCTCTTAAAATTGTTACTACAAACTTTAACTTTTACTGTTTGTAGCTAGATCAACACAAATTTGTAAATTAAGTGAAGGTAAAAAGAAAGTTTTCCAATTTATTTATATTTTTACTAATTAAAATCTGTGGCTAGTATTTTTATTGACCCCATTTTACTCTGATAATCCTATGTAAAATCCACTTCATTCAACTACAAGTAGAAGTCACCAGCGCAGCAGAAAGCTTACTATACATCAACCGAAACACAACATCCCCACTTCTGGCAGCATCCTACTGAGGGGATGATTTTCTACAGGTGTGAAGGGGAAGCTGGAGATATAAAAAGTTGAATGGAGATAAATAAAGGGTAGCTCTGGAATCTAACCCATCTAGAAAATTCAGTCAAGTCTTTTACAGGATGTAAGAAAATAGAAAACAGTAAACCCTAACAATTAAAGAATTTGAAAATCTTTGTTTTACTAATGCAAACCTGTGGGATAATTATGGATCGTTTTTGGGGATGGGGAGTGTACAATGAGTCACAGATCCCTTTTCTACAGACATCAGACTGCTTACGTCATTTTGTTTTTAAAATAAATCTTTCTTAGGAATTTCAGTGACTAACAGCGATGTTATAACTGAAGCAAAAGAAGGCTCAATAAAATGTTCTAGGACGACTGAATATGAAATGCATTCTGCATTTTACAGACTTTTATTCCAGAGAAAAATGCTTAAACTCGTATATCATTTTCTTTCTACTATGCAATTATGCACTACTTTGTTACTCTATCACATGAAAGCCCAATAAAATACAAAACAAGAAGCATTTTATGGTACTACTTTAAGAGCTAAAAGCCTTTTTTCAGTTGTTTTGTCCTCTAGGCTAGAGATGTAATGAGTCTTGCTCTGAAGGTATTTTCCCTGTCTCTCATTAGTTCAAGGAGACCTGATCATGGCACTGCCTTTTTTTTTTTTTTTTTTTGCAGGTAAATGGTTTGTAAGCACTGGGAAGGACAATCTGTTGAACGCTTGGAGGACTCCTTATGGCGCCAGCATATTCCAGGTATGCGGATCAATACCCTTTGTCTGCAGCCGCGGCCAAAAGAACGAGCGGAAGGACACGCCGACCGCTGTCTCACAGGCCTACCCTATCAGTGAAAACTGAAACTGAATTATTGACCTGACAAAGGAGTCTTTTTGAGGGCCAAAAACTTGATGTCACCGCAATCTAATCTACCCCTGTAGTCAGCTAATCCTCCCCACTTTACTTTAAATGGATCAAAGTGTATTAGTCGCTTTCAGGAATAACACATTTTTATCTTCTTCTCTCTTTAACAGTCCAAGGAATCCTCTTCGGTCCTGAGCTGCGACATCTCAACGGATGACAAGTACATCGTGACGGGCTCCGGTGACAAGAAGGCCACCGTGTATGAAGTGATTTATTAGAACTGCTTAGGACGGCTTCGGATCGGAGCATGCCCATGCTTAGGAACAGCATGCTCTTCCTCCTCCGTCTATCTTCCCACAAACAGACGACATGGATTCTGCTTTGCAGGACAGGAAGTTTGGCAGTGCCAGACTGGAATGGATGGTGGCGCTGTTCTGGACCTAGATTTTATGTCTGATTATTACAACACTCTGTACAGCAAGAGCGGTTTTGCGAAGGCACTGAGAAAAAGGAAATTAAACAAAAAGACGTCTTGCTGGTTTTTTTTCCTGTTGGATTTTTTTTTTTTATGCTTTCGACTGTGGAGATAAAGTTCCATGACACAACTAGAAGCGGTGCTTCACTTTGGAGCTTTTCCTTGGAGGTCCTGTGAAAAGTGTACATAATGGAGTAATAAATGGCCTTTTATAGATTTATATTTTGGTGTTCAATTTCGCTTGTGATGGTTCTTTCTTGTTCTCTCTGTGATTTTCTGTCCCCTTTGGGGATGGAAATTAGATTAGGACTTTGTAAGAGGATATTCTGTTTCCTCCCCCCTCCCCTCCTTTCCATTTTTTTCCCATGTTCTTTGTCAAGAGCAACCTTTTTCGGAAATCTAATTTGGAGATTTATTTTTTTTCTTTCTTTCCCGACAACAGCTTTTTTTTTTTTTTTTAGCTACTTCGTACAAAACAGATGCTTGTTCCAAGGGGTTTAGCCACAGAAGACTCCGGAACTGCCCGTTTCCACCCTGCCCCCTGTCTGGAGGACGAAGAAATTCATTGTTTTCAGTTTTCATTGGCCCACTGGCTTTGGTCAGCAGAAACTCAACTCTGAAATGAAGATCTGTCCCTGAACACTGGCTGCTTTCAGTAATACCAAAATGGATAACTAACGACTGGGAGACTGATGGATTTCCTGAAAGGCAGCCGTGACTTGAGCTCAGATGTTGACTCAACCATTGTATGAAAATTCATTGCTCCGCTCTGCAAAGTCATCAGTCTGTGCAAGTTAATTATTGCCTTCCTTGTTTTGACGGCCTGTGACTGATATGCAAGACTTGCTTGGTTACACATATAGATGGCAAGCAAAGCCACGTCCACATTTGACATCCTAGGTATGCCATTTGCTTTCTTCAGTACTCGCAATATTCTGCCTGGAAAACTCTTACAGCAACAACCTCTGCATAAACTGTCGCATACACTCATCTTCACCCATAAGGATTGTACAGTAGACAGTTGTTGATAAGTCAATAAACTGTTTTTATATAAAGTATAATCTGGACTTGATTTCTAACCTGCTGTTGCCATTCTGCTTACGAAGGTGTTTAGTAAATAGCTGAATGTTTTAACTCTTATTTAATTTATCTTAAAGAGGACTAAACCTTTACATAAAAGTAACAGAAGAGTCAGGATCTTAAAAAGTCTTTAAAAAAAGTCTTCACAAAATCTGCATATCAGCTCTTTTTAAAATAGTAAAATTATATCTTTTTCATTTAATTTTGAAGGACTTATTTGCCTAATTGTATTTCCATCATTGTTTTGGCTGCTGTTTCAACTGGTTCACTGGCATATATTAGTGCCAAGACTACAGATGTATGCAAATGTTAATTTTAATCGTTTTATATTAAACTAGCAACTATTATGCTAATAAGCTCATTTTCAGATGAGATTTTGTGCAGCTTTTCTTGCAAGGGAATAAATCACAACTATGTACCTCCATCAATCTTTGTGATAAATTCAGTTAACTGAAAGACAACAAGTTAGTTTATTTCCAAAATCTGTAACTTCTGAAACATAAGGTGTTCACATCTGTTGAAATAGGAGGTTTTAGATACATTTTTCAAAGAAGACTACGGTATCACTCCAGACCTTTTTCCACCTCCAGAAATAAAATGGAAACAATAATCTGATTGAAGGTACCTGCTTACACTTAAAATAGCATCAGATTCTTTTGTTAGTTTTGTTTATTTATTCCCTGACTCTGGCTTTTACAGCTACAACTTTCTTCCAGTGCAAATACATTTTTTTATTTGATTTCTAGAGGACACCTTGGTGCTTTGGGTTAAAATTAGCAGGTTCTTGCTATATTTTTAATTATTCTCAAGTAAGGTTTCATCAGAGCATGATACTGCCACTACCATGTTTCACTGTGTTCTTTTGGCAATATGGTTATTCTTTTGAAATTGTGGCCTATTCAGTAGTAGATCTACCTATTACACTTTCTTCCATAAATTTGTGGAGTATTTAGTCAGGCTTGGATATTTATGAAAGAAAGGACTTCTGTCTTGTCAGTCAACACTTTAGTCATATATGCAATGCTGTAGAACTTTCTTTTAGTATCTTTGTCCTGATACTTTTGTACAGTTAGATATTTCTGATCTGCTCTCTTCAAACCATGACTTAAATGTGGAAGACCCAGACATAGAAAAACATTTTTAAAAAGTTCATGCTTGTTGATGGTTTTGTAACACTTTGGAGGTGAAAATATGTTTTTGTACAGTTTTATGATGCTAATAATCTGAAATTATTTAGCATTTTGTTCAAGTGTTACACAGACATATGTACACATTCTAATGATCACCCCCCAAAATTTTAAAAGACATTTTACTTACCTTCTTTTTGATTAATGTGGTACAGTAACTCACAGAGATCTTGCACATCAAAGGTTTTTGAAGTTGGGGTATTTTGTGACTGTAGCAGGAGCTTATATGCAGGTTTCCTATCTAATAGGATTCCAAGACTGAATAAAAGTGTTCGGTCTCTAAGTCTGGGTACAAAAACAACAACAAAAACAAAAGAAAAATCAATATTTGTACATTTATTTTGTTTGAAATAGGGATTGTGTAATATTGCAACACAAGGTCTTACAAGGTTAACTTGAAAGATGAAAATGTCAGGAAAAGACTACTAAGACAGCGGAACTCTATTTTTGGTTCATTGAATTTGTTATTATCGATGGCATGTAGACGCAAGAAGACAAAATGCTGAAATTAAATCAAGGCATGCTATTAGATTAAGGGTGTGTCCACACTTCTGCTTTGTTTACCTTTGCGTCCGGTACACTGACCTGTATCCTAAAAAATCTATAACAATAAAACAAAAGACGTTGTAGAGAAATAAGGGATAAAAGCATGACCAAAAAAGCAACAGAAGTAGACACTGTTATTCACTAAAAAGGTTATTATAACACAGACACTTTGTTCCTGTGTTTCCAGAAGCTTAAAGAATAGGCATTATCACAGTCAAAGACTTTATAATTTATTTCTTTTTTTATTATTCAAACAAAAGACATTTATGCAATAAGGCATACAACCAGCTAGATCTTTTTCATTTGTCCCTGTTTAGATTTTTTTTTTTTTATTGAACTGTGTGGAATAGTACTTCCCAATAAAGGTGGAAAACATTTTGATATTATTTATTATGGCATCATATTTTGACATGGGAGTCCAACACAATGTGTAACATCCACTGTTTGTAGGGTATGCTAAAAGTATCTTGTCTTTGTGTCTACTGCCTGGAAGCCAGAAGCATGTCCTCAGAGTCCTCGCTTCAGTTCGTCTTGTTACTATCGCGAGGATTCTCCTGTACTCCAGTCTGCATTTACAGTACATGCAATATTATTCACTGGCTCTCCTTGACAGTAAATGGAAGTGCATCAGCAAATGGCAGTAAATGCATCCAGAGCTGACATCTATCTCAGGAGAACTGCAGACATAAGCGGAAGACACTCCGTGTGCTGTTAGAGCGGCTGTGGTGGATCTCCTGGCTTAACTGGAACTCAGAAAATGACTGAGCTCACATTAATATTTGAGGGATGAACTTGGTGCAGCTTTCAAAGGCGCAGTGTGCCCCAAGTGTGGTCCCTGTCAGCTCCAATCTCTTGTTAGGTTTTCATGGTTGCACTGTGACATCACATGGTCATCTTCAGTGTGATTCAGTAAGACAGAAGTTTTATTCAGAGCCACTTCATAGAGGAAAGAAATGACGTAAACACAGCTCTTGAGTTCTGTTGAGTGGCCTTTTGGTCGCTGAATTCGTTGGGGCAGGATGAGGAGAATGGCCCAGTCCATCCACTCCACCGCAACACTTTTCTAGGACCATGTGCTTGAAGCAGTGAGCTCTTCATAAGGCTGTCTCTCCAGAGATGTTGTTGTTGGATTACAAAAGCGGGGCCGGATGCTTTCAGCATGGAGCCAGCCGCCGCGCTACGCTCTCACGGGCTCATTTGTTAAAAGCTGTAGTCTTTCTTTTCCCACATGAAGTGTGTAGTTCCTGTGTGCATTTGTACCTTAAGCTCCCAGCTCAAGTACGATTTTCTTCCTCTCTTAATCAAACAGTGGAATATCTGCAGATGAAAGGCCGCACCTCTAAGAGCCTAATCGTGGACATCGAGGGGGTCATTGTCTCGCCTTCCGCTGATCTACTTTTCAATGGAAGGCTTTCAGCTGGTTCTCATGCAAAAGCCCGTGCTGCTCTCAACTATTTAAAGAAGGGTAGTGGTGCAGGATGAGAGACTAGAGTGGCCCGAGTGCTTTACAGAAGTTCAAAACACAAGAGCGTAGTCCAGTTGCATAGTCTGTCTGGATTGTTAGAGGCAAGATCTGAAAACCATTCAGGAAACGAAGTGGTGACTGATAATGTGCTATCTTTTTTGGTTTGCCAAGTAGCACAGTTAAGTATGGGCTGGTTGCTTGTATCAAGTTATGCTGAGGATTTAAAATGCTAAAGATTTTCCACCAGAACAAATATTTTAATGCCCTTCAATGAGACACCAGAGAAAGTGCAGCAGTGACATTTTATGGTGCATGGAGTAATGCAGAGTCCCCTCTCCCCCACCTGTTGCTGCACACTTCTTGTAATCTGGTGGAAAGAAGAATTGTACATTTTTCCTCGTTTACAGTATCTCCCTCAACAGTAAAGGCAAAAACTCAAAATGTAGAAATTCAAAGTGCACCACTCATCACTCTCATTAAAATAGCCCTTTTTTAAGAATATCTCTATTATTATTGAGTTAGGTTTTTGGACCCATTGACTCATAAATATAACCTTTAAGTCAAATCAGAATAATTTTAACATTTCTGCAGTTGATATTTACTGTTTATTTCTCATACAGTACCTACATTTCCTCATAGTAGACAGAGTAGAATGAGTGAAGGATGACTTGAAATCTTTGGTTAAGTGGGTACAAAGGCTCTGCCAGGTTGGAACTGATTTGTGGGGCTTATGAAACATCTAGCTGTAAAGGGAATCATTCTGGACCTGAATAAGTCACATAAAGAATTACATAAACTGACAAAAGAAAGTAACAGTGAAGGAAATTAAAGGAAATGACCATCACCAGTTTTTATTGTGACTTGTACCAGTAAGTTTTAGGATGGATAATATATTTTATTCTGAGCATTAATGTGTAAAAAGCAGAATAGCGAAAAGATGGAATAATCTACGCAATAAGCACTATTTTTCTGCTTAAGTTTCACCATCAAAATCAAAGAAGTAATAAATAAATTATATAGAAAGCATTGCAATAAGTGTAATAATCAATATGCCTTTTTAATTTGGCTGCAGAAATAAGAGTTTTTCTGTTTTAAATTAAAGTTATGTGATCATGTTAGATATTTCTGCCTTAAATTCTTGGTGTAAAAATTATGATACCCTGAAACTCTGGTGTTTTTACTGAAGATTATCATAATGTGAGAATCTCATAATGGCCCTTTCTAACCCACAACCCAACAGAATATTGTTTTGATCTTTTGGCTGAAACTCTGTTTCGTATGTTCTCCTTTTCATCACACAGAAAATCTTTTTCTTTCCTCTCTTTTTTTTTTTTCTGACAGCGTGAGACTGGCACCTTGCTGAAATTCAGAATAATAATCCTCTAATCACCTGAGCATTGCCAGTCCTTGGTTTTATCTCCAATGCATGTGAAAGCCCCCGGTGCCTAGTGATTACAGCATTTGATCTGGGTAATAATGTCTTCACTGTTGCCCTGCCTAGGGCCCAAAGGCAACACAGCTCTAATCCACAGTGCATTCTAGTGGAATCGCATTACACAAAGACCACCAGGGTTCTCTTATAGAGGGGAGGGCCAAGGGATGGGGGGATAAAGTAGGAGGTTGCCATGGAAACAAGCTCCCCGCTCTCTGTTTTTCTCTCTCTCCTCTCTCTTTTATGTAGACGCACACACATACACGCAGACATTACAGGCGCACTCACTCCTGGGACAGATAAGCGAAAGACAGGTTCTGTGTTTACTTTCCGTGGACCCTCCAATCCCCAAGCAGGTTGAGCCCTGATAACATGAAGCCTGTACAGTCACCGACCACTGACAGCAGATAAGCACTCCAGCAGAGCAGAGCAGTCATCGCCCTCCAACCAGGATGAACAAACCTGGGAGACCCGGATTCATTTGGATTAGGGTGGATTGCTGCTTGCCAGCGCTGCCTCTGTCACTCGCTGTGTTCAGACTGCTGATGTTCACAGGACTCTCTACATGAAAACTTGATGTTGCTCTTTACCCCGTGGAGAGCTTAGTGAAATGACACGGCCACACGAGTGGACTGGATGCTATTTTAGATATTGAGGTCAAGGCGGCTGCCGGCATTGGCCACGTTTGAGGCAATGCAGCTATTACGATAAAATAAATAAATTCCTCTCTGCTTGTCTTCAGAACCGCTGTTTTATTTCTGCTTTAGTAATAAAGGTTTTCCAGAAGAACTAATTCCCAAAATCCTGTAAATAATAAGGCTTCTGATTAGATTGTTTTTCTTGTTACTTTAATGCCCCATGAAGGGACCCACATGGTCTTTGATGTTAAGATCAAGACATCTACAAGTGCTTCTTTATTATCTGCATTATGCTAAGATGCTAATTATTTTTCCACACACATTCAGTGATTAAAGCACAGCTGGAGGTGTATAAGTATCATGACTAATTACGGAGGAAATGCTGATATTGAGCTAAGGTGATGAGAACTGGATTTCCCTTTGGCTAATCTTCGCCTGTGTTTGCTTCTAATTATTATTTAAAATAATTTACACTATGGCTACTTTTGCTGAATTGGAAAGAATCTGCTCCTACATATAAGGAATTTTGCAGTTCATTTGGATTCATCAAAATGTGTACACTTTACTGCTTTGTGGATTAATTTTTTCCACAAAAAAAAATTAAATTGCAATATAATTTGTCAGAATGTCAATCTTTCCGTTATTTTTGGAGGGATTGTTGAATCTATAAACGCAATCCCGTTTTATCCTTGGTGTTCATAATAGTTGCTTTAAGCCATGTAATGCAGTGCAACGGTAACAGCAGTCAGTGAATGTTGGTACTTTTCAATAAGTTACATACTCTTTTGTAATTCAGACAGGAACCAATACAATCTCTAAGGAAATGTGGCTTCCGAGTTCTTTTTGTTTGTTTGTTTGTTTGTTTGTTTGTTTGTTTGTTTGTTTGTTTGTTTGTTTGTTTGTTTTTGACAATATCCTGTCCAGTCAAGTGATTCACAGATGTATTTGCTAAATTCAGGCTATCGGTTGTTGGTTAACAATGAAAAGATGCGAGTTTACATGATTTGATCATGTGAGTGGTGTGATGTCTGAAATTAGCTGTGAGAATCTGAAAACATCCAGATCTTTATCAAATACACTCTGAAAAAAAAAAGCTCATCCTTCTTTGAAGAAAGAGAGTTTGACATCTACATATATATATATATATATATATATATATATATATATATATATATATATATATTACATATACTGTATATTACATCTATATATGCACATCTATATTTCATTTCTGAGAAATTGTTTTTAGCTAGTACAAAAACCTTTGAAAGTTATCTTTTGATTGTCTTTCTGAAGCTGGTGGCACCATATCATATATTAAGTGTGTGTTTACAAAAACCAAAAGCATAATTCTTTATGTTGACACAAAAGTACGAGATAAAGTTTTACCTGACTTGGAAAAGTTAACATAATAATTTCACAATGTTCTGTTCTCATATTCCACATGAAAAAAAAAATATGGAGGTGGTTTATTTTGAATCTGTAAAAAAAAACAGTCACCAATAATAAGTATGTTCCTACAGAAAAGAGATGTGTAGGATTTTCTGATGACAAAGAGACAAAATGATACTGTCTAAAAAGGCAAGCTTAAGAAGCTTTAAAAATTAAACATTACAAATTGAAAAGTTAAAAGATCTAAAGGAAACTCATGAATCTTCATTTTTCTAGTTAAAAACTTGATATACTGATGTGTCTGTCACTCCTGGCACCCTCACCGCCCCGGGCCAAAGCACCACCATGTTCTACTGAAAAGACAGAGGAGGCAGTCTTTCAAAAAGGATCCGTTTTTGAAAATATATTATGATATAATCATGTTTTCCCTCTAAAAGCCCTGGGGGAAACCTGTCTGTCAGACGGCAGCCCTCTCTTAGCTGTCCAGGCCTGAGCAGAAACAGCAGTTGTGTGTTAATAGAACCCAGAGGCACTGTGAAACCTTACCCATTTTGCTTTACGCTTTCAGCCAGGAGATTAAAGTCAGGGAAACATTACAGGAGGCTGGATAATTGCCCCTGTGTCTCCAGCAGACAAAAGGCAACGCTCTGGCAATTCCCCTCGGTAAATTGTCAAGAGAGGCTCAAGGATCCTTCAAGGCTGCAGCAAATTGTACAGTGCTGTCTAACAAACTACCAATCTCTGGATATTATGAGGCTTCCATATATCTTCGGCCATAATGACAGCC
This sequence comes from Alfaro cultratus, assembly GCA_903066825.1. Taxonomy (NCBI): domain Eukaryota; kingdom Metazoa; phylum Chordata; class Actinopteri; order Cyprinodontiformes; family Poeciliidae; genus Alfaro; species Alfaro cultratus. The sequence goes on along the minus strand of CAEFZX010026294.1, from coordinate 36,891 downwards.
TGCACCGCCGTAATAGAGTGCGAGCACACTTCCAATAGAAAAATTGCCACTTTGGCTCCTGGTCTTTGCTTTTCACTTTTCACTTTTGTTCCCATTTGTATTTTGATTTATTTTTGCTATCATTTTTATGTCGGTCCAGAGTTGTTTGGTTGCTGTTACCACCAACAGATGATTGCAACCTTTCCGCCTGAGGGCCACTTGATTCCCCGACAGGAAAAAAAAAAAAAAAAACATAAATCTGTGATCAGTTAATGAGCTGCCATCCGTGCTTGGTGTTAAGGGTGTCTCCAAATTAACAGAGGCTTTTGTCATGGCTCTCCTCTCTCACTTTCTTCCTCTTACTGTCACTCTCTCCGCCCTTCCTCCTGGTCTTCAATTTTCTCCCTCTACCTGCCTGCTTCACGCTCCAGCAGCTCTATGTCTGCAACTCTGGCACTGAGCGGCATTCATTGTCAGCACGGTTCATGTTTAGAATTAGCCGTTTAATGAGAACAAAAGAAATTAATTGGTGGTTTAGGCCTAATGAGACATCTGTGAAATTAACAGGCCCCGTCAATAGAAACAAATAAAATCCTTCAGCGCGATGTTGGGGAGCATTATTCTGACAAAGCTTTTGACACAATGATGAATAGCAGGTCAGGAGAGACCATCTGTGCTTTTTTAAACCCCTGCAGGAGGCGGGGGGATGGAATGTGGGCCGGCTTCGAAGAGATGGTGATAAAAGAGGGAGCGAGGCTCAAACTTGGGGGGAGAGGGAGGGAAAAAGCTGAGAAAAAAACAAATTCACCAGCTTTATTCATCACCCTTTAGCATGATACCACTGTCTAACCAGGGTTACAAAGGAAATAAAAAACACAGGCATTAGCATGTGAAAGGCACCGGGTCTCTGACTATGCGTCCAGAAAGCCAAAGAGCTCTGATTTCGAGGGATATTTAACCTCCATTCAGACAGCAACAAAGGCCTGGCTGTCGCGCTGAGAGCAGTGGTTCAGCCTGATTGGGGCTCAGGGGGGGAGGGAAAGAGGGAGGAGGGGGGACAGGCAGGATCACAGACCTCATTTGTTCCCCCTCTTTACTTTAGCCCGTCTCTGTTCCCACTGAAGAGCAGCTTTTCCTCTCTCTCTCCCCCCCCACCCCCCCCGTCCCTTTGCTCTCAGAGTTGTAAATGTAAGACCGGAGGAATAAATTGGATGGGAAGGAGGTGAGGAGGCAGCACAGAGAGCAGTAATACATCTCTATCATGTTCGCTGACCTTTATTTACCGAGCGCTCAGCAACATCTTTATGCGTCTGCTGGGCTTCCTCTCATTTTAAAGGCTTCGCCGTATGAAAGTTGCGGACGTGATGGAGCCGGTTATCTGCATGTCGTCGGCCCCGGCCAGTGACTCAGCCTCTCTGCGGCCACCCAGCGGGGCCGGCCCTGCCCAGTCCAGCCTGTTTGTGTATCATGGAGGAACTGTTTGCTTTCCTGTGCTGATCAAATAAACAGGCCATGTCTTTAGGGGTGGTGGAAGGTTGGAGTAGTGGTGTTGTTTAGCTCTATGGTCAAAGATAAGGAATTGTTTGATGCAGTAGAGAGAAACGAGAGCGATTTAGGTCAGCTAATCTGATTTACACAGAGATGGTCTGGCCGTTGCAGGGAGCAGTAATTACATAGAGGGATTAGCCCCCCTCTCTCATGCTCCCCCTCCCTCCCAAAGCTGCCAACCTACTGTGAGGAGAGAGGGGTGCCGGCTTAAAGGCCTGAGAACTGCTCGAGTATGTTGCTGCAACAACAGCTTGAGCAGCTCTTGGTGCAGATTAAAAACGCCGGAGATTGAGCTCAAAACAATGGGAGCATTAGGAAAAACTAGAATTGCCTGATCTTGTTTACAAGCATTTAATTGTGCTGTTCCATCCATTCATCCATCCATCCATCAGTCCTCTTTCATTCTTTCTTCCCTTTTTGAAGGTTCCACATTTACATTCTGACCACTTAAGGACTCCTTGTTTCTTTGAAAATGTGAAGATGTTGGAGTAAATGTGAGCAAGATCTTGCATTCATACTTCACCAAATTGGCTAAAAAGCATTGAGGTTTTTGAAAATCTTGATCTGGAAAACGGTGGAATTTGGACATAGAGATGTGAAAATGTAAAAATGGTGAAATGAGAACTCTCGGCATATGTGACACATAATTTTAGATAATGGTAATTCTCAGCCTCGGCATTTCAGACATTGTTAGTTATTTTTCCATTAATGCAGAGCTTCCTTTGTGCGTGTATTTAAAAATGCACAGCTGAATTATAATTGCTCTGCCAGAGCTGTCACTTCATCCAGAGGAATGACTTGCACGCTTGGCTGCTGTCTCTAAAGTGTGCTTGGCTAATCCACTCATTGCTTTGTGCATTCAGTCCTGTGAACCATAGGGCACCCGCTTGGATGCCCGTGCATAAATTACTGCCATGGAACATAAAGTGCTGGGAGGATTTTTCTTAACGATCGCCAGCGCTTTAAATGCTTCTGCTTCAACAGTCGATACTGCTCGGCCCATTCAATTATTCAGCGGCCCGTCCCTCATTAACAAAATCCTGACCTTGACATGTCTGCCCTGTTTCTCTCCCCTGACAGACTCAGCTCTCCAAACGACTCTGTTTGCTCTCATATTGGCTGGGAAATCCATGCATATTGATAAGTTGTTTGCAGTGTAATTGAAAATGTCAGTTATGAGGCCCAAGCAGACAAAGGTCAAAACCAAGAATAAAAGCTGACAGGCTTATGTCCATTGAATATATACAGTGATGTGTACAGGTGCAACTCAATCAAGTCAAATCTAATTTTAAATGTAATTTATTTCAGTAATTCAGTTTTAAAATATGAAAGTCACATAGATTTATTATACAGAGACAGAGATGGTCCAGGTGACTTTTGTTGGTTATGATGATTATAGTTTATAGCTAATGAAAACAACCAAATTGAACTTCTCAGAAAATTGCAATACTGTGTTAGAACAATAAAGAAGATGATTTTTAATGCAAAATATCACCCATTGAAAAGTATATCTGTACTCCCATTGCTGCTTTTTTGTATGAAATGCTAAGGAAATCAGACTGTGGGTCAGCAGAGGTTCCAAGGAAACTCAGGTTGCTTTAATTGTGGCCTTTTAAAAATTTTTTGTTGCCGTTAGATTCTCTCATCTTCTTCTTGACAATGTTGTTTAGGTTAGACCAGGTTTATGTTGAATCCAGCACAAATGTCACTTTTGGCATTTTCTGAGTATCACTTCTGTAATAAATTAACTTTTGATGAAATTCTAATTTGTTTACATGCAGATGTGGGTCAAATTAGGTCATATCTATAAAGCTATTCTAGGTCTGAGGTAATCAGATGACTATTTTCCATTTTATGGATTGGTCAAATGATGCCACTTGATTAATATTCTTCTCCGTTGCCAAAGGTCAAATTGCTCATCATTCATATCTCTCATGGTCTGGGTAAACATCCACATCTCAAACACTCGATAGGATTTATGAATATGCTTATCAGGAGCGTAACTCATAATGTCTTGAGGAGTAGCAGGTGTCCTGTGGGAGCCTCCTTCTCTGGGCACGATGTTTTACCTTTTCCATCAGTGACATGAGGTGTCAATCAAACCCTGACATGTAATATTCCTTCGTCAATATCTTAATCTGAGCCTGACGGGTTTCACCCAAGCCCAGTATATTGGCCACTATTTCTGCATAAACAAAGATTTGAACCTCAATCCCCGGGGCAGGTATGCTGGCTAAAGGGCCTCCTCTTGCCCCTACTACCAGACGTTGTCCTCCCCCCCCGCAGGCGGGAGCAGTGACTGCCTGCTGGTTCTTTAATCGATTGCTAATGGGTTCAATTCCATCGTTGAGGGAGCTCCTTGGAACACGGCCCTGAGACTGAATGAAGTGGAAATACCATTTGCGGCTTTATGAGCCGTTATACTGCAGTGAGAGACCTCTATTCGGCATGCTTCATAGCGCTGCGGAGAGTTTTGCACCACCCGGTTGATAGTTTTTCTTGCGCCGGCTCCCACTGCTTTCGTCTCAGTGCTTCCCATTTACACCGTGCCCTAAAGCATTTACATCCACTCAATCTGCAACAAAATAGCTTTGCTTTACTGCATTCCTGCAAGCCTTGATGTGTAGGGTAATGATATTAGTACATCTCCCTTATATACACCGCGGCCCAGCACACTCACTCCCCTTTTTATGCAAGGATAGTCATCAGCTTTTATCAGGAGTTATAACCCCATGTAACTCAAGCTTCTGACATCACTTTGTCTTATTACCCACACTATCTGTAAAGGATAATTTATGAAACTGCAGTTCTGTCTTTCTACGGCAATAAAATGTTTACACCTCTTGCAGTGAAGGAGCTTGTGCCATATAGCGCGCCCTCCCTGATTTACAGATCTGCCTGGATTTCTGCAGAGCTCTTATGAGCTTGCTCTGGCTGAAGTGCAAAGCTAAGCAGCCAACACTGTTCTACATTTCACAGCCAGTCCCAGCAGACATGTGCTCTTTGAAGCATTCTGGGCCAGGGATACAAGCCTTGTTTGTTCAGTACTTCCACAGAGGTAAGAGAGAAAGGGAGAAAACAGACCTAAAAACTATTTTCTTCTGTCACGGCAGTTGAGAGTAACAGACTTTGACATCTTAACAGTAAGTTGCTGCCAGATGCCTTGATGCAATCGCCCATGTCAAACAGGAAGAGAAACAAATGCTTCATTGAACCAGAGGTTATCTTAGAGATTGTTGGAGGGAGGAATGGCGAGGGATAAAGAGGGAGGAGACAACAGCAGGAGGCTCTGTGGGTGTCAGCACACTTGGGGATGGTTATTCTCAACCCTCTGTATAAGCACTTTCTTAGATGTTGTGTGAATAATTAGTGTGCCTGGCCTAGATTGTCTCAACGACGGACAGTTAATCTCCTGAAGAACACAGAGGAGAAAGCTGCAATCAAGGAAGCCACCGACTCCTGAGGAGGACCCAGTGCCAGAATGCTGCAGCGGGGTACAAAGCACATGTTTGTGTTTGTTCTTTCAGGCTCCTCTTCCAGCGCCAAGTAGAGTATGACAGGATTTACATGCAGGCTTCTAATCTTTGTAAGCGAACCTGTTTCGGGATGTAATTCACATGGTATGTCTTTTGATTCGGATTAGTCCAAGCAATCCTCTTACCCCGTGGCTCAGTATAACTTATCACTGACAGGGCCGTCTCGTGGAGCGGTGCAAATCCTCATATCCACCCCTCCCAGACTTCCAACTTGTAATTCTAATCTGTCCAAATCTGATCTGAGACTTTAACTTCCAAATACCTCTTGAAAGCCACAGCTCAAACTGAAGTTCATGCAAGGTCTTTGGATTACATAAATTGAGGTTAGGGATTTCCACTATGTTCTTATGTTGCAGAATAAAGCACTTTGTAGTCTGCGGTGGCATTTCTATGATTGCTTTGGCTCTTTCATGTTGATTCTTAAATAAAAGGATAATTTCTCACATTAGTTTCTAAATATTCCTAAATGCTTGACATTCTATATAATTCTTTAACTTAACCCTATATGGTTGACTGTATCATAAAAACACACTTACACACTATGAAATGTATCTCTGTAGTAATTGTAATCATGAAAAGATTATACTCTACGCACTACAAAATTTCACCATTTATCATTTTTATCATTTTTGCTCTATAAAGCAGGTTTTTGTAGAAAAGTTACTTTGATAAGTAGCGGAGATTTCAGAAAAACACCAAAAGTGCATATATCGTTACATACATAAGATGAAGAGGATGTGTAAAATGCATGACCAAAACAATATAATATTTTGCATCCATTCCTCTCTTTCCTTTTAACACTTAAAGTGTAAGATGTATTTTCTGATGTTTAAAAGGTAAGGATCTCAAAAGGCTAGTATCAAAACAATGATACATCTGGTGTTAAAGACTGAAAATAATGAAGATAATGAAATATATCTTTTAATGGGAATTTGTGCAAAATGAGATATGCTACTGAATTGGTCAAATTGCATGCATTGAATAATAATTAAATCAATCTTCTTTATATTAAAATCTACTATTTTTGAACATAGAACAAAGTGATTTCACTTATCAAAAAATTAAAGAAAACATTTTTTAAACATTGCATATTTACATGATGGCGTGCGTCAAGATTTCATAAAATATTTAAATGTATGCATCACGTTCCCTATCCTTTAAGGTTCGTTATAATTCAATAAACAGGATTTAAAGTGGGAGCATACATGCTCCACTTTTTCTGCCTCAGCTGGAAGGCCACAAACGCATTCCTATTAAACCTCGCAAGATTATGCCTTAATCTCACTGAACACATGTTGGGTGGAATAAAAGCAATTTTATTTCTGAAACAGTACTCCACACAGCTCGCTCTCTCCCTCTCGCCATAATCTCATCCCGGCTTCTGCAGCAGAATGAAAAGTCTTGCTGTCGTGCCAAAGCAGTTGTGTTTTTAAGAAGGCAAAAAGAGATCAAGGTCCTAATTAGAAGTTGTAACACATTTAAATGCCCCCCTCCCCCCTGAACTCGACTGCACCTATAGCCTGAAGACAAACTTGGATTTCAGGGTCTGTGTGCTCTGCTAGTGGTGAGACAGTGGTGTGAAGATGATGATAAGCCAAAGCTCTAAATCCCAGACTCAGCTGTCTTATCTGGAGCTTGCTGGGCTGTGCAGCACGCTTTAATGGAGGCGGCTTGCTGTCTAAGCTTTAGCTACAATCGCATTAAGATTCCCCGTCACCTTAACTAGGCGTGTTTGTTGTCAGTTTTTGATTGAATCTTGTGAATTTAGGATCATGTCGCTTAAAGTCACCCCACAGTTTTAATTCCTTTGATTGCTGAGTCCCCGAGAAGGAAGGAAGTCTAATTTAATCTTTTATCACATGAGTAAAATGACACTGATTCTGCAACTAAGAATATATCACCTTCAAAAGGAGTCAAGCTGTCTTTCTTTAATCTTGCATCACATAAAGGATTTGCCCTTTTGCTGCCATCATTACAAGTGGAAAAAATAAAGACTCAAGTGTTGAAATGAAACTAAATCGTGTTTTTTGTCATTCAAACCAACACTTGTTTTATTTTTTGATAACATGAAAAACAAACCAGTAAAAACCTTTTTAAAAATAATTCTGCATCCTTTTGTATCTGTAACAAAGTGGTGCTCACTTCTTCCTCTTACCTCTTTTAGATCAGTTTATTGGAAAAGCCGAGATCTAAGTTGACTGAGTTGCCTAACGTAGAACCATAAAAAGATTTTATGCTGTTTGGTTTGACATCTGCATAATAATTAAGCTTTAACATGTTGTATGAAATAAAACAATATCATCAAATTCACAAAATATCCCCAAATCAAATATACTGCAACAATTAAAACCTATTTTGGTTCAAAACCTTGTAGAGAATTGGGCTGAAGTAGGGTTGGATAAAATGTGCACTTTATCTGGAGAACGTTCGTCTTAGTGCTCCTTTAGATCTGCTTGTAAACAACAACGAAATACACAATATCCATCAAAGAATACTTTAGCATGCCTACAATGTCCCATTTATTCTCAAGGGTCATTTAATTTAAGAGATTTTTTTTAAATAAATTGATGATCAATAAAAATATCTTGTAAAATAATCATAGAAGCGTTAATTGCTCAGTCCCGCTGGTCATAAAATGAAAGTTCAAAATCTATTGTCTCAATGTGGTTTTTTCCAAACTAATTGCTTTCCAAATGAACAACTGTTTGGTTTGTAAGGCCTGAGTGGCAAAAACGTCTATCTGAGGGTAAAAACAGGAAAACCAGAATACTTTTTGCTTTAAGCTCTCTCAAACCCAGAAGAATAATTGCAGCAGATTCTGGTTTCCTCAAAGTGGACTTTATTATTTATCATATGCCACCAAATTAGCAGTCTTTATTCTTACTTTTTTCATAAATGCCTAGTTGTTACATTCATTACTATAGCTTAATAGGTTAATAAAACCTTTAAATGACCACCTGAATTTTTTAAAAAAAGTGTTTTTTTTTTAATCAAGCTTGACCAAGCAGTGCTGGCAGCTAACATCCTCTTATCTCAAAAATAAAGTAATGGGTGTTTTGTGAAATTTTTTATCTTGACGCTGTGGTGAATATCTACAGGTAGTAAAAACCAAAGCAGTAATGGATGCAGTGGAGATAAAGGCCAGAAAAAAAAAAAACAGTTGGTTGCCATGGAGACTCAACACAGACTGGTGGACACACATTGATGATCAAGAAGTCTTTCTTCTGCAAGTTATCTTGCTGCTTGGAAGTCAAGATATATGACATTTCCTGCTCCTCTAAGTGCTATTTCATCTCCTGATATTGTTTCCTCCAACAATTTGTTTAATTTTATATTTTAGATATAAATGTAAAAACAATATTTTCAAAGTCCATAATACTGTGAATGAATAATATGAACTGGAAAGTAAAATAACAGACCTCTAAAGCATTTTGACAGTCACACAGCTCAGAAAGTTGTGTAGGGACACATTGGACTAACCTACACTCTTGCTAGCCTGCTCTGGCAGCACCACAGCCTTTGTTATACCCTCCTTTGTTTATCACTGCACTCCCTCACACTCAGCCACAAACATTCACATGAAGAACACGCACGCATCACACCAGCACCCCAATGAGTCCCAGTCTGTTTACTCAGGTGCCTGCTCACTCAGTGCAGCGATGAACTCCTGTGCAGACTTTAACACTCTGCTGCCTCTCAGGCAAATGCCAAAACAAATCTTGTCATAATTAGCTGTAATCCCGCTCATTACCGTCTGCTTAATTATCCTATTAATAGCACTTCCTGGGAGAGCTTGTTTGCTGTGCAGGCAAATGTTTGTTCCTAAATTAGCAGACAAGAAGACAGCTCCATTGTTCAAACACAGGCTTTGACAAAGCAGAACAGGCAGGATTAACAACAGACAGAACAGGCCACAAGCTCATCTTCGCTTGGAGCTGACAGGCAGGGAGGAGGCAGCCCAGGCTAACAACAACACTCTTATCCTTCAAGCTGCTGTGTAATCTACATAGTCAAGTACATACAATCAGCATGGGCAACTTGTCAAATCAGCTGCAGCAGGCTATGAAAGAAACATGAGTGACAAGAACAGAACAAGCTACAGGTGCAAAATGGGAAAAAAATACTTAGTGTTAGTATTTTTAATGGTATCATAAGTTTATTTTTCTTGCCTTTTGCCTGATGAACATCACAAACCACCAAAACAGCAAGAAAAACGTTTTCTGGCCAGTTTCCGTTCTTTGGAGGGTGGGGGGTTCTAGTGGGCTATGCTTTAACCTGCTTATATCAGTTTTCAAATTTCTCTTTGGGCACTGTAAAATAAGACAATAAAAGAACAGTGTCCATATACTTGTTTATATCTTGTTTTTCTCAACAACGAACAAAAAATGGCAAAAATCTAGCCAGGTAAAAAATTTTGGTGCCTCTTTTTGAAATACTGCATAAAATAGAAATATTTCAGTCTCTGTTCACTTTTCTAGACATGAAACAACCAATGCAATAAAAAGAAAATTTGATTCAACAGTCAAGGTAAAACTGCTTTCAAAAGGCAATTAGCTGGCATAAATCTCAAAACAACATGGTTAAATATCTAAAGTTTGACAGTTAGGGTTTACCAAATCCTAAAAATTACTCTTGTGCTTGACCATGCAAAGTCTCAAAAGTGACCATCAAAATCAACTCTTTGTCCAATTATAAACACTGGTGCAATGTTTTGTACTATCTCTACCAAGAAACAAGTGTATTATTTTTTAATAACCAGGTATTGAAAAGGTACATTCCCTGAAGCACATAGGATTTTTATTATCTCAAGCAATAGGGATTGCCATTTGAAAAGACAAAAATGGAAATGAAAACATAAAGAATCATTTCAAAAGCAGGTTTTCGATGACAGCCTGTTAGAGCATATATTTTGAAAAGAGTTTGTGTAAAATTATAAACAGTACCAGCAATAGAAAGACATTATATCAATGAAAATAAATAATTAAACATTGAAACACGCCCATTGTTTGGCTGAGCAAAACATACCAAAATGAAACAATAGTCTATTGTGAAATTAAAAACTGTGTTATCATAGCGTTCTAGTCAACTTATATGACACTTTTTTTTTGTTTGTTTGAATTGCTTTAAAGTGCTAAATTATTTCTCTTAGCTTCTTCTTTATTATTCTCAGTTGTGTATCACCTACTCTAAGTTTCCCAGATTTAACTAGACAACAGACCAGTTTGTTGCCCAGTCTGTGGGATTAGTGTGTGTCTTCATAGCTGTAGCTCGGCAGAAAGCAACTGGACTGGTTTTGATTGGATTCAATCCAGGTCTGCCACTTTGGAATTGCTGAGCATCACTGAAGCATCCTGCAGACAACTCCCCAACTAACCTCATTACACTGAAGGTAAAGAGACACTAATGCGGACTGTGTGACTTTCAAAGGGAGAGTCATGCCTTCTCGGGTCATCCCAGTACAAATGAATTGGATCTGTCTTATCCATCAGGCATCCTGAGATCCCAAACAAGTCACCAGAGGACAGCCTTTAAAGTAAATAAGGCAACTGCTTGGAGTGAGGTGAAGACCAGCCACACTGAGCGGTGCACACTAACCCAGGCAGACTCAACACTTCATGCTCCAGCAGCCCTATACATTATAAATGACCCTCTCTCTCTTTCCCCCAATGCACCAATCCCCTATACATACACAATGTGCCATAGCTGGAGTAAGCAGAGCCCGCAGCACTGTCAGCCCATTGATGTACAACACTCTGGCCTTTGTTCCTTGTACACAAACACACTTTCCACATTAATATTTCACAGGAAATGTACTCCTGCTTGTGATTTAAAGCCTTTTTCTTGTTAACAATGCTGTTTTCTCTATTCTGTAGCGCTGAATTATGGAGGCAACTTGTCAGAAAGAAGACATGCTCGTCACATTAAAATAATCCTGGAGATAAATGATTTCTGGCAAGGCACATGTGACTTCATCCACTGTGTCTCGCTTAAGCATTTTCCCTCAGGCCGCTCTCGCAGCTATTAGGTAAGAGATATGTTTAATCTGGTGTGAGGACGGTTATGTGTGAGCGATTTGTGTGTTCAAATTATGCACATATGTAGAATAGATAACCTGGCAACCTATTGCAGATGCATTTTCTCTCAGATCTATTTGCCGGAGCGTTGCAAAATGCACAGCCCATGTGATGTCGGTTGTTTGTTCTTGTTGTCGGAGAAAAGGCAAGGATCAATGGATTTTCCCTGCAAGAGTGAAACATGACAGACATAACGAAAGCCTTTCATGAGAAATGAATGAATAATTCATGGGCGCTCTCTCGCTGTGCTTTGTTGTGTCTCATACAGATGGGATTACAGCAGGCTAGATCTTGGAAACATATGAAAGATTAATTTGTGATCTGGGACACTGCTTGCTTACAAAAGGACTAAATAATGATTTTACTGAGAGTAGCAGAAATCTGGGGATGGCTGTGATGAGCAAAGGGGGGCTGGACACAAAAAGCCCGTAGAGAACGGGATTTAGAATAATGTGCGCGGACAGATATGTAAAACTTTGAGTACAAAATAGAAATTAGATTATTTTCAGATGGATCATCCCCAACTGGTGATTGGCCAGTCGGAATTCAAATTTTAAACTCTTGTCCAATCAGTGTATGCACCACATATACCAGAGCTGACTACAGGCATAACTGAACGAAGTAGCTGCTAATCGTCCCCAGAACAGTAGAGGTCTCCAAGAGCCCTCGGCTTCTGAGCTGTCCTCAAATTTAATCAAAATAAATTCAATTTTAAAACTGAAGACAATATTTAAATTTTTTATTTGCATGAAATCTTCAATTACAATGTTATTGAGCAAAATAAAGACATTCAGTGTAACAGTACAAAGGCAACTCTTGCTAGTTTGATGAATAGTCAAGATTAAACAAGAAGCAAATTCTACTCAGGATGCCGTGCAGTGTTTGGATAGCTCCACTAACAACCCTCTTCAGTGTGGAAGCTGTTGCTTCAGGAAGTAGACTGAAGCAACAATTAGCAATTTTTAGTGCTAGTGAGAAATGTCACATATAGCATAAATTATGTAGCATTTGCAAGCTGTTTAAAAGAAAATGTTATTTTCTACAGTGTTGAGACATTTCTGAAGTTTGTTTAGGTTGCAAGAGATCAACAGAAAATAAGACTTTAGAAATTAATGGGAAGGCTGAATGGAGAACAAGAGTTGCTCTTTTTTTTCTCCATTTTCTGCTTTCAACTGCTGGTACTGGAACATGTCGGATTTGAAAAAGATGGCTTTCTTTAGGAAATCTTGTAGTGAAGATAATGATTAACATTCTCAAGGATACAGACATGAAAACTGCAAATTTAGTAATGCTAACTGTGCTAAACAGGTTTATCGCTAACATAAGAAGCTCAAGAAATATATTATATCTCATAAAGTGCTCCCACACAGCGGCATTGGGCTGTTACATCAGGAGGGCTAAAAAATATACTAAAATTGTTTTGTTTTGTTTTAATTTATGTTCCCGGAGAGATAATTTATCGATTCTGGTATCAACAGGTCAAAAGTTTACAAAGCGTGAATATTAGAATCAGCCATAAAATTCTTACTTGTGCAACATTTCATTTGGACTAATTTGAAAGACTGATCCTGTCTTACAGATGGGTTTATTGCAGTAATAGCATGCTTATTCTTTGTTTAATTGATCCCTGAAGGGTGAAGCTCTTCATCCTCTTTTCATAGGGAGGTCAGACAGTTGTAAAACTTCCCCAGCAGCTGTCAGGGATTTGCTGTCTTGCTCTAGGACACTTCTGCTGTGCAGATGCTTACTTCTTCCTAAACCCAAGCACTCCTGCTGAAGAGCTGACTTCAAATTAGCAGCCTGCTGCCCAAATTTCTTTTCTTTTTTTTTTACTTCAGCCGAATCGCTTTTTCTGTCCTCTGAGTTGCTGAATCTGGCATTAGGGGTTCTCTGAAAATAACTTGAAACTTTCTATAAGAGTCCTCCAATTATTCACCAGGGAACTCTAGAAGCAGTTGTCTGCTCCCCCACAGATGGCACAGACTCCAGGGTGGCACCGCTTGTTGTTTTTGATGAGATGGGCATATACAAAAGCAAAACATCTGGAGCTGCCATGTGGCCTCTCCATTTGGCCAGCTTCATACCTCCCTGAGCCAGATGCACCCAAACAACTGTGAGCTAAACAGCATGAATGATTCATGGAGAACTGAGAGGCGCGGCTCACACCAGAGACCTGCCAGCCACTTTGACTGAAAATCTAAAAAAAAAAAAAAAACACAAAAAACTATAAATATGCAGGAGACATTAATCCTGCTGGGTGGAGAATGATTTGTCAAATGATGTGTGTTTGACCAACATGGTGGGCATATTCAGATGGCAAAATAACAAATGTAGCATCACATTTTCATCATTAGGTTAAGATTGTTAAAATATCGACAGTTATTGCTTGGTACTGGATTTATCCTGTGCAAAAAAAAAAGTATGAATTGGAGAAATTTTGTGGTTTTCCCAATTTATTTATATTGGTATGGACATGAAATCGACAGAAGTACAAAAACCGAGGTACACAGAAAGACCGAAGGCCGAGATTTGAACTCAAAACCCTCTTGTTGCAAATCAACAGCATTCACACCTACTCCACTACGCAGCCAATTTTAAAAAGACAAAAGCAATATGCCGAGCATACATTTCCTTTATATTAAGAAATATTACATCTTTTGGGAAATGTTTGATTATGGTAGGACATCAGTTTCTCTGCTTACCCCTCCTGTTGTGAACACAATGCAAATTTATCCCAGTTTAGTCTTGAAATTATCTTGTTTAAGTTCACACAGCAGAACTATGACAAACATGCAAACACAAAACCCCATTTTTTGCAGCCGAGATCAGGGAAAAGACTGTGGTGCATAACTCAACAGCTTTGATGTGAGCAATATGCATAAAATGTGTGTCAGGCGTTTCTGCCGTACTACTATTTTCAGAAGACTCATGTTGAATGAACTCTGTTTTGTGATCATCTTCCTGGCTGTCCCAAAGTTGTTCTGCATCGTTCTAATCAGAAAATTATGGTTAAAACTTTACTTTTCAGATTATGATTGCACTAAAGAGTTATCAGTGAGTCACATTTCTTCTGAGATGCTGGCTTACTCTTTGAAATCATGGCCTATTAGGCAACAATGGTGGTGATCAAGGCAGGCAGCAAGAGTGTGAATTATGACCTGAAAGTGGCTAATTTCTTTATAGGTTTTCTCTACTATGGCACTTTTCATGTAAGTTAGGTTTCTAACCACGGATTTCTATATGATTTAGCTGCACTTGTGCTATTTTCTTAGGCTTACCAGTTCACTTTCATGTTAACACATCCAGAAATCAGTCAGTCAAATGGCAGCAACTCAGTACAATTAGGTTTCGATGGGTAAAGATTTCTTCCTGAAGTTCAAATCAGGCATCAGAATGGATAAAAAATGGTGTGTAGGTGATTTTGTTAGTGATATGAATGTTGGTGCATATGGCATATTAATGGCCATATGAATGCCATTCATATCTGGCCATATGAAGCCTATGTCCTGAAGCCAGATAGACTTCAGGACAACAGCAGTAAGGTGTATCTAATAAAGTGGACGGTGGCTGTATGTTCTGTATGAGACAAGGCTCCATTATGACTTTAGGACTCACCAGTTAAACAGCACCTCAAACCTAATTTCATTTATTTGTGAAGCATTTATAACGTCTCCCCACTGATAGACGAATAAATGACTACCGAAGCACTCAATATCATATTGGTAGTGGGTGCTAATAAAAATAATTTTACAGGAATCACAAATTAGCTGTCATTTATTTGGAGTGGAAAGGTAATCACCAAAACATTTAGAAACGTCATTTTGTTTAATGCAACAAGCAGCGGTTCTGAGAGTGACATGACTTGAATTGTCCACAAGAGAGGTTTTCTTATTTTCTCATTCAAAGATGTCTTCCGCTGAGTTTTGTCCATTTGTAAACATAGTGTTGCAGTGGAGGTTGTATGTTGTCCTGCTGAGTCATGACCTATAAAGACTGAACACCTTTAATTTACCTTATCTCAGCTGGAAACAGTCTCTACTCTCATAAATCTGTGTTAAGCAAAACTAAGACATGCCAGACAGAAAATGTCAGTCTGCCAAGGCAGATCTACATGAGGCCCAATTGGCCCTCTGCAATAGAGGGACACATTTTATTTGGACTAATTTGAACGACTGATCCTGTCTTACAGATTTACTGCCGTATCGGCATGTTTGTTCTTTGTTTTTGACAAGAGGCAGTATTACCCAGCCTAGACCTCTTGCCACTCTTTTGCCCCCCAAACGAAACATTTTCAGATCTTCCTCTGGCTTCTGCCACATTTTGCTACTTCAATAAAACCTATTTATCTGTGAGGTTTTCCTATTCGTAGGGTTTGCTAAAAGCAGTGGTCTCCGCAGGAGTTTTGTATTGATGACACACTCAATGAACCAAACATGAATTACGTCAACCAGATCGCAAAGTTTTTCAGGTTGAGGAGAGGTGTTGGTACCTTTTGCTAATTTTTTGCCCACTACAAACAGAATAAGTACAGCTCTGGTTGAGCTAGAATTAAGGATAACTGTCTGATTGTTATATTTAAGGTCATTTTTTCAGACAGTAGTTTTATTCTGTGAGGGATTAGTAATGAATCTGAATTCATTCTAACATGATGATTTAATCTTTGGTCTCATTGCAACTGCAAACTACAATATATTTTAGTGTGATATTTATGAACAAAGTAGTATTATAAAATAGCATCCATAGTATTCAATTAGCCTTTTTTTTTATCTGAAAAGTTAAATGTTCAAATGTAATTAGCCCCACTGACCTAATAATTCATAGAACTTCCTGCATATCCACAGGCTGATATTTTTGCTCTTTCCTGCTAATCTACATCCCCATGGAGTCAAATTTAAAGGAACGCATCGATGAACAGCGATTTTCAAGGCTTTCCGGAAAAAAAAAAAAAGGATTTAAGGCTAGATTTTAATTTAGCCATTTTGACACAAGAAAGGCATCCCAGTAGCATAATAATATCATCACCAAGTTACATCTTGGGGCCTTTAGGATGCAGTGTTAGTCTTCACACTATATATTTTGTGCTTAAACAAAAAAGTTAAGTTTTGGTTTCATTTGAAAAGAGCATATTATTTCATGTTTGCTGTGTCCTCCTCTTGTTCTGTTAACAGATTCCTCCACCTGAGCAGTGGGTCATTCCAGCTCCTCCAGAGTCGCCATGGGCCTCTTGGCTTCTGCTGTGTTTAATTTTCTCCTTGTCTGGCCTGTCAGTGAGTTTATTACCATGTTTTGATAGGTTTGCAGTTGTGTCATACTGTTTCTATTCCATAAAAGAACGGTACCATGTGAGAATTACAACGCTTAGATTATTGCTATGTAATAAAACAGTTCTTTAAACATCTCCAAATCTTCAGCCCTGACCTGCGCATTATGCACTTTTTGCGTTTATTCACTAATGTTCTTCAACAAACCTCTGAGGCCATCACAGAACACACATTCAGATTAAACAGTACACACTGTTTACTAATTAGATGTTTAAAAGCTTTTCAATAATACTAATAACACAAAATTAGCCAAGAAAAACATTGTTTGCAGTGCTATAATAAGACAATAACAGCTTGCCATCAGAAATGGACAACTTGTTCAGATGATGTGGCAAGCTGGCAGGCAAAGTCATTTTGTAAGTGTGAGTTTGGATCATTGTCGTGTGAAAGAGGCATGGGGTTAATGATGTGTGTCACCGTCTATAAAGAGAAAAATAAACACGCAGAGATGCTGAAGCAGCTCTGTGGAAGAATGTGTTATCAGAGCTCTGACAGCATGATGTAGACTCAGCACCAATGCCATTCACTGTCTAATGAGATGAGCTCTCACTGCTAATTAACCCATCCATAACTCCCAGAGCTGCATTCATCCCTGCATAAACTGAGCGAGAGAGAGAAACAAAAGCCTCGCAGAGAATGTTTAGACTAAAACCTTCTTGTTTTTTGCACAGGTTTGTGGCTTTTAATATATTTCTTTTGTTAAGAGGAGATGATAAGAGATGATAGGAAGCAGAATCAAGTGTTCTGTAAAATTGATCTTCCTCAGTGGTTACAAATAAAACTGCCCACATCTCAGCACAACCATGTGGGAAGGTGTCACATTGACAGATTCGGTGTGAACCCAGCCTAGGGGAACATTTTGCTTGTATGAAAGCAGTTTTGAGTTTAGGTGCCAAACCTCTGCCTCAAACCTCACATTGATCAGAGGCGAGCAAAGAACTGAGAAGACTTTTCTTAATCAGCGGAAAATATGTCTAACCGTCGTACGACCGAAATAAATTTGTGGTCAGCTTTGACCTAAAGATGCAGAAGCTGAAAGAAGCTGTTTATTGTTGTAGAGATCTGAATGGCGACCTCTTAGATGGGATGACCCCGAAGAACATATCACATTCTTTTTAGTAGCTGTTTGAGGAAGAAAAGGGGTTTAAAACAATGCAGACAAGTGAAGATTGTTTTAGTCAAGCTGCCTCTCAACTCCTCTGAGAATTGAGTTTGGCTCTGGGCTATGGAAACCAGACTGTGTGTGAGCTCTTACTTGCAACCACAGCAGGAAAGTTGTCATTCATTAAGTCATTAAGTGGCACATTTATGACTTTCAAGTGATACACAAACTGCAATCTGGCTAGCTGAGAGTTAGATATGTTCAAAATTTAATTTGACAATTAGCATTTATGAGCATCATTAAAGATTTTGCGTTTTATTTTTCAGATGGGGCCCATAAATTAGACTATAAGCACATACACAGTAAAATAAACAGTTTCTTAGTCAAGTATATTTATGGAAGTAAAACTTATCCGTACCTAGGGCAGATGTTTCTTAATTAAACATTCAGAAATGTCATTTTATGATTAGATACCCCATAAGCAAAGGTATTGGATTTTTTTTACATACAGAGCATAAATAATTGAAACAAGTAAGCACCTGTTTCATTGGAAATAGCAAACAAATCTCTTCTGATGCTGTGTGGTCATTGCAGGTAAGCAGAAATGGAATCCAAACTTGCAGCAGATAGGGTGTTCTCAAAACATTTTATATCCACTAGATCTTTTATAAAAATATCATGAAAACGATTCCCTTTAATATGTCGACTTTAGTGTAAACTTTGGAGAAAATGCAAGACATTTGTAAGTCACATGGGATAGATATTTCTCCTTTCTTGGTGAGCTTTAAAAGAGCTTTAAAATGTAAAAAGATAAAATCATGCGCTGTTATGTAGATTTATACATGTGTTGTGAAGATATCCTGGTAGGCTGTTTTTTTTTTCTTTGGTTGTTTCCTGTGTTTGATGTGGACAATTTACCAAAATTAAGTAATTGATTGATTGATATTGTCACAAAATAACAACAAAGGGAAGGTAATCTATCTCAATCCATAGTTTAGGGTAATAATTGTATCTAGAAAATAAAAATGGAAATAGAGTAGAAATAAATTGGGGAAATTCAGGTGTAATAGCAGCATTACACCTGAATGCCCACACAAAAAGTTCTTGAAGTGTTAAAAACAATTAATGAAAAACAAGATCAACAGTTAATCTTAATGTTTACATTATGTACAGATTTACAGATTTGCAATTTCTTATTAAAAAGAGGTTATGGGTTTTATTTTCTCCACTGTATTGTGTTGATCAGCACAGAGGGAGGGCATCAGAAAACCATTAATGCCCTTGTATGAAAATAAATTCAACTGTTTCTGGTTTGTTGCATTGATGACTGCTTTCAATCCCCCCGCCTCCTCTGATTCCCTTTGGTTTCAGAACTAAGCTGCGTGAAAACGGATTAAGATCATGCTTTGAATGAGTCATCACTTTAAACTACAGATGGAGTTTACAGTTCAAAGAGGATTAAAAATATTAAAGAAGGCATTTTCTTTCTGTTCAAATGATTGAGTTTTGCTCCACTGCATCGCTAAATCACACAGTGTACACAAATTCAAAGGATTAAGAAAAATATAAATCGTCTAGGTCTCTCTTATGATTTGCTCTGCATGTGGATTGCCTCAGACTCTGAGGCTCAGAGTAATATCCAATTAAATAATGCATTGTTTCTAAGAAAAGAGGGGTGTGTCACAGAGGTTAGTGAAAGCACAGGAGGATGAAGTCCACAATCACTGTGCAGAAGGCATCATGTGATTAAACAGCTTATGAGCTTTTGTTTCTCATTGCTTTGTGGAAGACATAGCTGCAGAGATTTGCTTTCGCTTTTACTTTTACTCTTTAGATTATAGCTCTGACCAAAATAATGTGCGCAATTATTCTGACCTGCAAAGGTCAGATTAGTGCTGCATTTTTCTACAGTGACTGTCTCTGCAGTTCATTGTTAAAAGGATCTATAACACTTTTGCTTTTTTTGTGATGTGAACCTGAAGGAAAAAATACTTTTTTTTACAACTAAAACTCATGAAAAACTGCACACAGGATTTTTCAAGGCTTGTTTTTAATAACAACTTTCTTCCTCCAACCCTTCCTTAAAGGCCAGATGCGTAAAGTGGATTGACTTTTGTAGCTGTAATGTGGCAAAACGTGGAATACAGGAATACACTTGCAACATCTGTTTGTGTTCACACTGCTTCATGATTACAGTTATCTAACCGAGATGACCTCTAACCTATTTGAGTCATTTAACGTCATTGAGACTATTTGGATATACCAGCAAGGGTTAACATCAGGAAATAGAAACCTCACATCCCCGTTTGGCAACAGACCCCTGGTTGAGTTGATGACCAGTAAGCACATGAATGGATCAATATCTTCTCTTTGAGGGAACAATCTTCACTTTTAATGACAATGTATTGACTTTTCAATAACTGCTCATGTTTCAGCAGCGTTAATCCTTTTGCCTTCTCTGGAAAGTAGATCTTTAACTGTGTTCAATAAAGCATACATTACTGGCTGCGTGTATCATGTGTGCATCTATGCATTTCTGCGTTTAGTTTTGACATGAGTTTCACCAGAATTGTGGATTTAAAAGCCACTCTATGGGTCATTTTGACTCTTCAGGTCATGTGACCCTGAATTGTGGATTGTTTGGAAGCAGAGTGACTTGCATGAGCTCCTCTGCTCTGACCGTCTGCTCCCTATTAAATTATGAGGTGTGTGTGCTATATGGTCAGTGAGTGAAACAGAAGTGAACCCAAAACTATTCATATTATGCTTTTTTTAACAGCTGGTGGTCTCTTAGAATGTTACTTTTGTTTTATTTGCTAAAACTTTAAAAATTATTAAATAAATGAAAGACATTTGTTTGTTTTTTGGTTCTCTCTGTTTCTCTGCGTTTTACTCTGGAAACTACCAAAGTGGACTTTATTTTGTGGTGATCTAATATATTCCGGTATCTACATTCATGTTTATGGCAAAGAGCAAAGATAACAGGATATCAGCTGTACATGTACATGTACAATGGTGGCTCACACAGAGAGCTGGACAGATTTCTCACAACCTAAGTCTGACAGACAAGAGGAGCAAGTCTGTGCATGTGCTGCTCAGTCATGGGTGCTGCTGTTCACTGGTGTGAAGAACAACACACAATATGACAAACAGACATGTCTGTTGTAGAGGATTTCATGGTGCAGGAATATCAAGAGTCCAGAAAAATAAAAATTCTGTGCACTTTTCTATGACAAAATGAAATTTGCCAAGAAATCAATCTTGTGTTATAATGTATATTCAAATGGCTCAAAGTGGTACTACTACATGTTGTCAAAGAGACAACTTACGTTAAACTTAAAAAAAAAAATCATATTTCAATAAAGAAGAAAGAAAAGAGTGAATAATTCCCTTCAGTTGTTCTCGTCCTGCTCCAAAAAAGAGTTAACAGTTTTAAATCACGATTGCATTTCCTCAATGTTTTGATTTCAGTTGCATAGTTGTTTAAAGATATAAAAGGCTTCAATGAATTTATTTTTACAGAGGACAACTAGTCATGTGTAGCTTTAAAACGAGCAATACCGTGTGATTTACAGAAATTTTATTAGCATTTTTAAAATGGTGCATTTTATTCTGAAGAGCTCAATCTAAATATTCGTCAGTAAGACTGGCGAGGCTTTTTTTTTCCCAAGCAAAAATAAGTTGTTTTAAGGATGCCATACATACACAGCAATTTTAGTAAAATCTGGTTGTCCATGGATTGGACAACCAAATTTTAATGACTTTCAGCAAATTCACAAAAGTAAAGATCTGCGCCGCTATTTCACAGATAGGCAAACAGGATCCGAGTTCTTAGTTTTGACAGTCAGTTGGAGGCAAGCTGAAAAGGAAGTTGCTGAATAATCCATCAATCAGAAGTTAGTTGGACGCTGCAAGTCTAGTGAAGCAAGGTGTAATGTCTGAACCAATCTCAAACCCATTAATGTCAAATACAATGACAACTTGCATCCACAATTTTTCACAGGCTAATTTTCCTCTTCCCTTGAATAACAAAATACCTACAAATACAAATTTACGCCCAAACTGACTTTGATAGGCATAAAAACATCATACATCTAAACAACTGATCAAGCTGATGTCCCACACTGTTAGTGTATGGCAAATAGTAACAACACTAAAAAATAACACAGAATTCATCTGGAAGAAAGTTGTTCAAAGTAGTTAGATATTTTTCTCAGTGTTTTAATGGGACATCAAGACCGCAAAGATCAGGCCTTTTTCTGACAAGCACTGATTTATGGTTGTACAAGTCAGACACTAACACAAGTTTTTATATTATAAACTCTACAACAACAAAAGCATCATTTTCAGATGAGTACTTATGAAACCTCTCCATTGGAAACAGTTACTTTTCCTCAGAAACTTGCTTTGTTGAACTACAAGAGTTAAGCTTGAGGGGAATAATGTATAATGTTGTCTGATGAAACTAGTTTCAAGCAATTAGTTTTTGTTTTTTGCATAGAAAATGCATAATTTTGCTTCCAATAACCAAATTACATGACTTCTATTAGCTAATACATTGACTATGACACAAACCATTTTGGAAAAACCAGATAATGTTTCATAAAAGAATCAAATAAACAACTAGAGACATTTCAACAATTTTAAGGAGCAAGATATTTTTATAATCCACCTGTAAAAGACAGAAATATTTTTTTAAATCATTTAATACTGACTGCTGTCATTAAAACTTGATTTATTTTCTGCATAAGTAAACCAAGGTAGTATTATGTATTACAATGCTATACTACTTGACATATAGTCTTCTAAATGTCATGTTGATGACAGCTTTGTAGATATACTTGCAAAGCAAATATAACCGAGAGTGCAATTTCCCCTCAGCTACTTGTGTCTACCTCATTGTCAAATTCAAGAGCAGAGAGGAGCAAGAGGCCCTGTGTTAAGTGTCTTATTAGTGGGAAATGACTGCAGTGTTAGACGTAGCCAGGCTGTCACAGTGCAGCCATCATTAGAATAAGCATGAGGAGCTCTTGTCGTGGATGGAATCACATTTTAATCCCCACCACATTATTACTGCGGCGAGGAAGGTCAGCACTCAGGCACATTTAGGCAGGAATAAACCCCCTCGAGAGTTTATGATAATGTCTTCCCTCAATGGGGGATATTGGTCATATTTTAGTTTCGAGCTTTTTGTAGAATACGCCTCAGCTAATGAAGAGCCTAATGTAATGCAGCTGTGCGGGCCGCCATGGTAACCATGAATAATTCAGCCTACTTGTTCTTTGGTATCCCGGTCTCAGGAGGGCTCTGCCTATATTGTCCATTATGACAGACCATTATCCAGCCTTCAGCTTGCTAGCTCTCAGATGGTGCGCTGAGCCCATTTGTTACCCTCTTGGCCCTGGTAACCTTCAACCAGCTGGAGAGAGTGATTGAGATCGTACTGTTATATAAACATGAGAGCAAGAGGTGCAAGAGGCAAGAAAACGAAGAGACCTCTGCACACAGGGGAATTCAACGAGGCCCTTCCATTTCATTACAAGTGCATATTACATTTCCCTCCAAAGCCATCAGTTACTTTTTGAATACAAATGGCACGGACAGACCACTGAGATGTATCAACGTCCATGTTCTGCTTTCAGTGGGTTTGGAGAATGTATTCAGGTAATTTACACATCTACAAAAACATCTGATGCAAAAATTGTACAAAAATGTTTTTTAAGTGTGTCATAAGTACATAGACCTTCATCATAAAGAGTGGAAAATGTCTGTTATCTGGGTGACTGCCAACAGAGCTGTATGCTCATCATTTAGTAACTTTAAAAGCACAATACGTCTACAGTTTAAATTAGAAAAGAAAGGCTTTAAATGCAGTATTATTTTCCTGATAATCTTGCAGTTACTTTGATTCAAAGATAAACTTGAAAGCAGATGAAAAGTGCTACAGAGTGAATAAGTGAATTATTTTGAAACATGCAGTCACTGGGTAAATGAAAGACTATTTTTAGTTTTGGCTTAGACAAAAGAAGCAAATTAAATATCACACCCATCAGAACAAATAAGTGGTATAAAATTGTGAGAATTATCTACTAAGTATCATACATGAAATATCTGATCGCACTGGCTTCACTAATGTGCTAAAGTGTTAAAAGATTCTGTCATCCATAATTAGCTCTCTTTCATGTTAATGTTTCTCTCTGCTCTGTTCTGACAGACCCTTGACTCACTGTTATCAAGATAGACGCAAATGTGCATGACATTTGCCATATTTAATGACATTGGATTGCACATCAGCCTATTTATGGAGCATTATGATGCATTTGCTCCATCAGTTCTTGCCACAACATGCTGCTAAATATGTATTTCCAGTAAATATAGTATCTTTTGTTCGTCTTTTTTCTTGTTCCAGTCACATTTGCAGCCTTTGATGGAATTAAATCAAAACGTTTTCTGTATTTTAGCATGACATGTTTTACTCTAGCATGCAGCAGTATGGATAGACACCAATATGAAGTGATATTCAAAAATTTTGACATTTTTTTCATTTATTTCAGTATCTTAATTCACCAGGTGAAACATGTTTTAGAGATTGATTACACAAAGACCGAAGCATTTATTTCTGCTAATAATAATGATGTTCCACTTAGAGTTAATAAAATCCTTACATTTAGGATTGGAAAATTACATCAGATTAACAAAAACATTTTAATACTGTCTTTAAAAGCATGTTTAATACCTACTTAAATCTGACAATCTGGCTGTATTTTACTGTAAGAGCGTTATTGATGTAGTCTGCTCAATTTTGAAATGGTTCCTCCTGTTGGCATGAATTTCCTTGAAATGCGCTTCCTGAGATTTTATATATTTTTTCTTTCACATTTAAAGTATGTATTACTTTAGTTGCACTTTACCATTGTACTCTTTATTTTATTACATATTGTATAAAACTTGACAAATTCATCTGAAAACATTGAAGGGTAAGGAATATTCTGAGGTACGTTTAATCTCATTTTTGCTAAATTAACGATCACTATTCTACATTTGGATGGAAGTAAGGAAGGGATTTAAGTAAAATAAAACAAAAAGAAAAACACTGGCTGAGTCTAAAATGGAATTAGGTGTGTGACTGAATTTGGTCTGGAATCTCATTGGTATTGGACCAACCGGTTCAAGAGGTGTGATGCATTTGATCTAGTCATTAGAACAGGCAGGATGCTCTGCGCTCTGCTGCATCGGCCATTTCAAATCAATGCTTGTGGCTGGCCTTAAATCAGTGAGCGTGTTGAATCTCAGAGATTCATCAGTGGGTTGTTCCTGAGAGGCTGAATGGTGAGTAGGAGGGAGATAGATATTGGAAATAAGGAGGCGGGAGGGGAGGGGAAGGGAGGTACACTCTTAGTGTCTGACCTCTGTAATTATCCCGTGCTTCAGCTTGAATCCAAATGTGACCTGATTTAGATAATTGCCTATTGGAAAAAACATTGAGCCTTACTCCAGCCGCTGCTCTGGAGTGATCTCTGGCTGGACTGTCCTGAACCTCAGCAGACTTGTGGCAGATCAGTGGCTGTGCAAGGGTCTGATGTTTAGCAGGGAAGTGAATTGAGACTGATGTTTGTGTTCTTGTGATTCCATCCCAGCCGTCGTCCCAAGGGCAGGGCAGTGTAATCAGGGCTGTGATAGCATCTCTTGGGGAGGAGGAGGAGGAAGCAGAAGCCTGTGGGCTGATCCAGAGGGCAGATATATTTATCTAGGTAATGAGAGTCCAAACACTGTGCCTCTGCAGAGAAGGCCGGGGACATGGCCTAGTGCGCTGAGAGACCCGACGGTGCCATGGCAGCGTAGTCCCCGTGCTGCTCATTAAACTTCCATCAGCGTGTGGTCACCATGTTCCTGCCAGGCCTCCAAAGTGCCCGTTATTAATTCATGAAAGCACACTGCACATGTGATTGAGTCTGGCAGGCACTGAAGCATCGAGGCACAAGAGATGGGGGAAATATTGTCTGTATCTGAACACCCATCCCTCCACCAGCCCCCCGTCCCCCATCCTACACTTTCCCCTCCTGGCAGTGTGCCCTTGAAAAAACGAAACTGAGACAGAGACACAGATACACTACACTGTGAAACATTAATAGGTAGTTTGCCTGCAGCTAGAGCAGTGCAGGTCATGTGAACGTGCATGTGCGCA
The DNA here is from genome assembly GCA_903066825.1 of Alfaro cultratus. Lineage (NCBI taxonomy): Eukaryota > Metazoa > Chordata > Actinopteri > Cyprinodontiformes > Poeciliidae > Alfaro > Alfaro cultratus. Next base: position 11,146 of record CAEFZX010026294.1, on the reverse strand, counting down.
GGAAGTGGGCATTTTGGGCACATTTATGAATTCATCAAGACCTGCTTTGGATGCTTGGAACATATTTGCTTTAGTGTTTTATGAATGTGGACGAGGAGGTGGCGGGGTATTGTCAAGACGCTGGGTGAATACACCAACAACAAATGTCCTGTTGTTCGGGGATTGGAGGCTCATACGCATAGCGAGCCTGCCACTTTTATCTCCATTCCACAGACTGTGCTCTCTAAAGCTTGCGTTGCGAAGGCCGCTTTTAAAAAAAGGAGACAGTAAATTGGCCTGGATATGGATTGTTGCAATTGAATTTAAAACATTAGCTTCAGGATAATAAGGGCTGCTGCAGAGAAAATCTAGGAAATGCATTTGGTCATTAGAGCATAGAGGGATGGGACTAATGGTATTCAGGGGTGGGCTTGGGTGGAGGCAGGGAAAAAAACTGAAAACCATTTTTAGGATGAATGAGTTATTTCAGGGAGAGAGCAGGAGAAGAAGGGACAGAGGAAGCAAAATAGAAAAGAGGGAGAGGAGGGAGATGGCAAGAGAGAGGACTGCTACATGATTTCAAATTAACCGTTATTGTTGGCTTTGTCATGTATTATGTCTCCTGAGGCTGTGAATCTTGAGCTCATTTTCACGGAGATGAGGGGAGTAGTCCGCTGTCACAGCTAGAACGTGTACAGCTGGCTTGAGCTTCTCATTCTACGGCCAATTAGAACTCCTCTTCCTCCCAATCCTTTGCCCCAGCTCTGCGGAGCAAATCTCACCATGCATAGCTCATTGCTAGGCTTACTCCATGTCCAATTAACAGAATGTTCCTCTCAGTTCCTTCCCATACAGTGGAAAATAAGGCGCTGGCCAGCAACTGTCTGTAATGATATAATGGTATTAGAGAAAGCTTTGGCGTTATAGTTATACCTAAGGAAAGAACTGTGCCCACCCATAAAACTATAATAAGTTTCATATAAATGATATGCTTTTACAAGTCATTTTTTTTCTCCAAATCCTAGTTAATTCTCAAACCAAATACAGTCTCAAGTATTTCATTCCAAGTCCAAGTCAAATGCTGAGTCTTTTGCTTCAAGTCAAGTCTCAACTCTTGTTTCAAGTCCTCATCAAATCTCCAGTCTTTCACCCAAACTTAAGTTTCAAATCATCCTTGAATAGTAAGTTCTAAAATCTTTCACTTATCTCTCATATTTTTGAGAGACAAGTCCAAGTGAAGTCTCAAGTTTTTAAGTACCAAGTCCAGATCAAGTCTCAAAACCTTGAGATTGATCAAGGTTTTGATCAATCTCAAGGCTTTCTAAATCTGGAAATGTATAAAGTCCAAATTTCTAAATTTGGACTTAGAAATTTGGACTGATTTCTAAGTCCAAATCAGAATCAGGTCTCAAATCCAAGTCAAGCCTCAAGCTTTCTCCCAAAGTCTACTCCTAAGTCAAGTCTCATCACCCAAGGGGAAAGTCCAATTCAGAGTCCATGTAAAGTTTTTTGCTCAAAGTTTAAATCATTTCAAGTCCCTTAGGGTCAAATACAATTCAAGTCTCAAATATTTTTGCTCTAATCCAGGTCTTAAGTCAATGAGGGGGTTGTACAACTTCAGTCACATTTTCCCTCTCTGTTGATGTATATCTTAAAAACCACAGTCAGGCCAGTGCAACCATGGCCAGACATACTGAAACTGAAAATAAACAGTACACCACCTTTCTCTGTTGTTCTCATTCATCATTAGCTAAATACATAAACTGCTTCTGCTCTTCAAACTCATTTTCTAATTGACATTGGCTTGTTATGTGAAGAAGACAAAATGGCAACTTCAATAAGAGAGAGTGGGGATATCGCTGAATTATATTAGCTCATGTTTACTGTCTTGAAATATGAAAGGCAGTGGTAATAATGTGCTGCTACTGCTGCTGGCCAACCCAGGAGCAATGCTGTCAAATTTCATCAGTGTGTAATTAATAAGGCAGCCTGGAGGAGCTCCTCGCGTATGAATAGCCACATTAAACTGCAGTGTTTATGATATCATGAGGTCAGTATGTGGTGTCACTCTGAGATGGGTGGAAAATGTAGCACTAAAATAATATGGAGAGGTTCAAGTCTGCCGTGAAACAAGCTAAACATGTCACATCAATTACACTAAGGACCTAATTAACTATTCTATTATTGTTTAGTTTTTTTTATGTTGTATTAATTAAATATCTGTTCCTTGTGACATCTGCAACTGCCAGAACATTACCAATGTAATGGAGGCCTTTGCTGCTTGTGTTAGTTAATGCAATTGCTATTGTTGTTAACAAGACTTGATGAAGAAGAATCTGAAAACAGCTTCAATAATCTTAAGTACTCATATCTACTTTTTTTAAGCTCATGAGGATAAATCAGCAGACTGGACACTTACACCAAGATTCTGTTGCTAATTTACTGTATTTGTAAAGATTTGACCTGCCGATATCAATTTTATCTGATTCTGATTTATCATTAAGTTATTTTAATGCTAATTCAATTTCAACCCCACTGCACTGAGAGCTCAATAATTATTGATATTACAAGTAGAGGTGATGTCACACCATTTAAGAGAGATGGAAAAACAAAGTAATTGCTGTATTTACTATTATTAAAAAACAAACAAAATTATTACAGAGATTATGCTTGTTTTGCTTCATTGATTTTAGCTCATTTGTACTGTTTTTATGCCAAATGTTTCACAGTATATTTTATCTTTTTACACATTTTTCTTACTTTATTTTACTGTTTTATTGCACATTTGTTTTCTGATAAACATCTACATAATGTTTACCATAATGCAAACATATCATGTAAATGGTATGTGGTCTTTTTAATTAACAAATACGAATACACATTACATAAAATGTCATCCCTTGTATCAAGGTATCCTGTTTCTGATAACTGTGGAGTGTTTTAATATAATTTTGTATTTTGCTTAATAGATTTATAAAGCATTTAGATGTTTCTGTGTGAATCTACATAAATCGATGCTGCTGTTATTTCTCCTGAGTTTCTCCTCTGTGGTAAAATAAAGAATATTTATTTTATTTTATATTTTGTTGTTTTTATGTTTTTGTTTCCCCTTGCGCAGTCTTTGACTTCCACTTGTGATTAAAAAGTGTTGCATAAGGAAGGTGAGTTGGGTAGCACCTTATATTTACTATTAGTGTGGTAAGCAGTAGTAACTGAAAATATTAGTCTGTGTTTTGCCTAGAGAATGGAGAGCATTGCCTTAACTCTGTGATCTTCGAAAGACAGCAAACATTTCCAAAGTCGTTTTACTTCAGCAACAGCTTCTACACTAAAGAGTGTTGCTGGTCATGTATAAAAAACCAGATATCCATGGTTGGGTTCTGACTGTCTTACACATACTGGTCTCTCTCTCTTAGTGGCCTCATAGTTAATGTAGTAATACTCTAAAGTAGCAGTTGGTTTGGTCATGCATGGAAAATATCTGTATATTTAAATGAACACTGTTTTTAGAAAAAAAAATTGTCAATGCTCTTCGTGAGCCTAATATCATTTAATAAAGAACACCTTGATCAGAACCCTGATTTGAAAGGGGAATCTGGAAATCCAATAACTACTGGTTGGTGTCTGAAAAACAATCTCAGTTTATGTGATTAAGTTGTTTATTTATAAGTGATGCTCAAAGTAGAATAGATTTGTGTTACATGGACATCGTCATGGGATGAAAGCTATGTAAGAAAATACACAAGAAGTTCCAGTTTTCTAGGTGTGACTCATCATTTCTAAATTCTCTGCACAGACGCATCTGTGATTACTTTTCACCTTACCCTCAGACGTATTGACACACAGTATTAGTTCATGTTTTCTGCAGCTTGCAGCATGTTTTCTGCCAGCAGAGCATACATTTACCACAAACTAATGCGCTTCACCTGGCTGACCTATCTGTCTGCTATCTGGACTCCTGGACATGGATGCCTCTGCCTCAGCTGTTAGTGGCGCAGAAGTGTCAGTGTGCCAAGACGAGTAATGCGTCATATCATGTGCTGGCATGTGAAATTTTGGGAAGCCCTGTCCAGATATCTGTTACTGTGAATAGCTGAATGATTAAAGGATGACCCGATTTCTAAAAGGCATAAAAGTGAAACATTTCTTAAATATTTTTTATGAGATTATTGTTTTACTTAATTTTAACAGTGAAGGTCAGAGAACAGCTGGAAGAAACTTTCATTACGCTGCGATACTAAAAATAAAGATACAACATGGAGCTACACATCCAGAGGTTGCCCTTAGAGTCGGTAAGTATTAAGATTTATACCCCTGTGAGCTGTATTTAGCTAAGTTAGTTTTATTTTTTTAACAGAAAAAAACAGGATTAATAGTTGAAAAAATAAATAAATATAAATATGTGTTTGTAAATGTGAGCCCTGTTTTTCCTGTTCTAGACTATGGGAACATCTTGAACTGTTGTCAATCTGCCCTGTCCCTTTCAAGAATGCTTGGTTAACCAAAGGCCATCTGTAGCAATATAACTTACTTTGACATTAGAGGGTAGAAATTATATTATTATCTTGCCTGATCCCTTTAGTAATGGTTGAAAGTTTTAGAAGACATATTTTTCAAACTGCTTTGAAAGAATTTTGAACCATAATGCAAGCAAACTTAACCAACAGTAAAATATATAATTGGGATCTATAACACAGCACATTGATATCTAAGTATCTATTCAAGTTTCAGACTAAGCATTTGCAGATTTAAAGTCCCAGTCAGAAATTCAATTAAAGTTATTAAAATAACACAAGCAAAAAACATAATCTCTAGAATGCAGTGTAATAACACATTAAACTTAAATCAGCTTAGATTGTCTACATTATTGTTGTGCTTTCATCCCGCTTAACTTTAAGCAGACAACCTTCATGATGCTCCAGTTTCTCCTTCTGATTTTCTTGACAGCAATAGATATTGTATCACAAACTAAGTTTGTGCAGGACAGACTTTAAGGGTCTCCTTATTAAGTTTCTGTTGTTATTTATAATCTGTAATACCTTACTTGTTGTAGAAAGAGGTCATAGATCTACGTCACTATGTCAACAGATATTACCAGTCCATGACTTCACAACAGGCCACAACTCCATGTTTCACTGTAGAGTATACGATGTGCTACTTCACCTTATTAGATGATCATGAGTCCATTGGGAACATTTTTACACAACAATGCAACCTGGAAAGAGCAGAAAAATACCATCTTTGTTCTTGCTATTTAGTTGAAAGCCTGGAACAAAATCCAAACTTCATTTCACTCGGGGCAGAGCTAGAAAGGACTGACAAGCAGATATAGCCGGTTAGGCTAAACCACACAGTGTCAGTTTTTGATATTAAGTGCTATATGGGTATTTGCCCACTGCAGCATTAGAAGGGCTGGGCATCCAAGAACTAGAAAATAAAACTTTTTATCTGACAATCATACCTTCAACAAGTTAGCTACTACTTATCCTTGCTTCCCTTACTTATGCTGAGCACTGGGAGACTAGGTTACCTGCTTTCTGCTGGAAGAACAATCTAATAATTGCTTGCCTTTTAATTGGTTGAAGGAGGGGCTTATCCAGTTCACCATTCCGGCAAGAATCACCACTGCAACCATAGTAAGTCCATAAAAACGAGGGCATTGTCTTCACTGCTTCTAACTCTCGCATGGATGTTATTTCTGCCAGGTCTCTTCTTACTACATAATTGTGAACTCTGACCTTAACTGAGCAAATGCAGTTCTGCAGCATTTTGGATGTTGTTCTTGGTTACTTTGGGACCTGCCGGATGAATCTTCAATGCACTCTTAGAGTAATTTTGGTAAGTTGATCAGTCCTGAGAAAAGCTCACCATTATCCCATCTCTTCTCCATTTGCAGATATACCAACACTGTAATTCTTGGAGGGCTTTTTAACTTTGTTTATAATATAATACTAATCAGCTTAATGATTTCAAACATGTAAGAAAGGGTTGGTACAATTTTTTTGTAGTAGTCATGATATTTTTAACCTAATAAACAACTGACAGAGATCAGAAATTAGTCATTGTGGTTTTCCTTTTAGGTTAGTGGCTATTAGGTGGATAAAACGGGAGTCGATTGTAAACTCATTTACATAGCAGAACCTGCGGTAGCTGGAAGACATCTGTGTTATATGTGTCAGAAAATTGTTGGTAAGGTTGTTATAGTCGCAGGGGTTGCTGTGGAGGAACGAGTCCCACTGGGAGACAGATGGCAGTGGCCACAGAAGTGCGAGGTGTTTGCTGGCTCGGCACATTCACCGTAGGACCAGATCTCAACACCTCACCCCTTTCGATTAATCACGCCTGCCGTGGTTATTTAAGGCCACCAATTATTCATGCAGGATAACGGAGATGATAGATTAGGGTTAAAGGAGAGTGGTTGAATTTAAAGATAAAAAAGCTTTCTTTCAGGGTTAGTGAGACCCTGTAGCCAGCAATCACCTGATCAAATGACTGCAATCATATCCCAAGACCTTTTCATTGGATTTACTTATGCTTGAATGAAATAAATTCCCCTCAGTCAACATTGATAATTTAATAGTTTGACTTATTTCTGAGCTATGTTGGCCTCCTACATTCACAAACAGACATGAGGTCACATAACACAAATGCTCTCAGTTTCAGAGTGATGTGAAAGGTGTTAATGTGAAGAAATTACACTAAATCTCTCTTTAAATGTCTTTTATCATATGTAGTGTAGATATTAATTCAGTTCATTGGAGAATTCAGACAGCGAGAGCTAGAGAGAGGTGCTTGTCAGGCCCCTTCGCTGGGTATTAAAGCACTGTATGTGAGAGGGGATATGCATACATCAACACTCAACACGTCCACACTTACAGTTTGTGGGGGTTGGGGAAATATGTGAGTGTGTGCGTCTTTTTGCAGCGCAGCAATACTGCAAAATTTAATCTGAATAAGTAGCTATCAGAATAATTCAGCCCTCATGTGATTACTAGTAGCAAAAACCCAGAAACTTCTAGATTGTAGATTGATTAGGAAACAGTGTCATGCCTAATTATGTGCAGTAAGAACATTTTTAAACTGAATCCTTTAAGCAGTAGCTCTGTCAGTGTAATCACAGTCTTGTCGGTGAGCAGGCGCTCTCTCTACGATGCAATAACCAGTCCTCAGTTTGCTAATGAGCGTCTAAAATGAGAGAGTCTGGTGCGCTGTTAAATGGCACCGAGAGCTGTGAGGTTCTTATCCTAACACTTAAAGCTGACTTGATCTTCTGTCTTTACTCCTGCCAGCTGCTCCTCACTCTGACAGACACAAGCACATTCCTTGAAAAGAAGATTCAGGTTGAGCCGTTTACCTGCCAATCAATGCTGGAGAGGTCAACCCTCCCCACCCCATCCTTCCCCAGGGGATAGCATGCTCTCGATGTTCAGCTTGTCATGGGCTGCGCGTCTACGCCTGAACTTTGCCACATGTGCGTTAATGTAGGATCATTTGAGCACGTCAGCATGTGGCCAAGTGCACACAACGCCGTGTCTATAAGGGGCCACAGTTAAGTTTAAACTAATAACTGTGCTGAACTTTTCAAGGCGATGCATAGCTTTCAGAGCTCCACGACTCAATTCTATATTTAAATGTTAGATGCAGCAGGGTTATTTACAGCTTGGAACACTATCCAACACCTCATTTTGCTGAATGAAAATGAAAACTGCCAACTGTGTGTTGAGATGGTCACATACTTAATCTGTGTTCCGCTTAGGGAAAATATGGTTATACATGCTCAAATCTAAGTGATAATTCATGATAATATAGCATAGAATAACATACACAGCTCTGGAAAAATTAAAAGACCATTGCACTGAACCCCAGAGAAAAACTTGTGGTTATTCCACCAAATATTGATTTCTGAACTCCTCCTGAGTTAAAACTTTGGTATTGTTCTTTCTAAATGAATCTGAACTTGTCTTCTTTGCAATATTTGAGGTCTGAAAGTGCTGCATCTTTTTCCTTGTTTTGATCCTTTCTCATTTTCTGAAATAAATTTTAAAAAAATTGCATTTCAGAGAAATTCCCAAAAATAAAATAAAAGAAATAGAATTAAAGAACAATGTTAATTTTACTCAAACATATACCTATAAAAAGTAAAATCTGAGAAACTGATCATTTTTCAGTGGTCTCTTCATTTTTTCCAGAGTTGCATACTATTGGATCCTAAGAAGTAGTTATGCTAAAGGAAGTAATGGGAGTGAGACCAATAAAAAAATGAGTGAGTACTTTATTCCAAACAACCAGAATAAAATGATCAAAAATTCAAAGGTTTGAGATCATATCTAAAAATTAAGAAAAAAAAACCCCACACAAAATAATATAAAATAGAAAAAAAACCAACAGAGCAAAATGTAAATTTTTGTCATTTTTCAACCTTGCAGCAAAAAGGTTGTTGGTTCAAATCCTGGACTCTTTCACCATGTAGTTTTTATGTTCTCCATGTGGATGCAGTGGTCCTTTGCAGGTACTCCAGTTTCTTCTCACAGTTTCTCTAAATTGTCCTTAGGTGTGAGTGTGCATGTCTGTCAGCTCATTTACAAAAATATGTATATTTTTATAAAACCTGTACATAGCTGTAAAGGTCAAGAGGAAAATACTATAAACCAAAAAAGATAAAATATCACAGTTTCACCACTTTTACAGAAAAATGTAACACAAAGCCATGTAACCCTGGCAAAAGCTTACTTTATTGATCTCACATTTTTTTGTTATGATGCAATGCAGGAAGGCTTCAACGAGAAAATATCCTTGCAGCAGAAGCTAGACAGTGAGGATGGAGTGCAGATATCTAGCTGGTGAAAGTTAGATGTTGCCGCTTTGATGCAACATCTACTGTCAGACTGATGAGAGATCTTCACATGAGTGGGCAATTCTTACAACAGGCCATCAAAGGAATATCGAGGGTGCTACAGTGGAGTGGTCAGTGGTTGTGGCTCTAAAGAAAGGACCATATCTTTAGTTCAACATAGCAAAGCTGGACAAATCCAAAGAGGATCTGGGTTGCCAGAATTCACTGCTAAGCCTACTGGAGATGTCATGGGCAAAACCACTGAAATGTCAAGAGGAATGGTGTTCTTCCTCCCTAAACATAGAGGAGCGCAGCACATCTCAACTGGATGACTACATATGTGACCAAACTCGACTCATTGAGGAGAATCCCTCTTGGATTTTGCTAGAAATAGAATACCAATCATTATACCAATCATTAATGTGCACTGTCCCCTAATAAAAATGTGCTCAATATCCCTATTGCTGAAATAATGTAGCACATAGATTAACACTAATAATGTTAAGTGTAACACAGAGACTTAGTCAAAATGCTGAATTATCAACTGTTAGATTTAATATTACTTTTTAAGAAGCTTTTTGTGCAGAATATTCTCGTGTTATTTGTTGTATGTAACCTGTCTACTTCCACGATTTTTCTGTATTTAGTTCAATCTACCCCATCATCAAATCTGGCTAGCATCCTCATCAGTGCAGAAGAAAATCATCCCCACAGCATGCTACTGCCTGCACCATGTTGCATGGTGAAATGACTCTTTTAAGCTTTTTGGATGTAGGTGAAAAGTTAATTTTTTGTCTCCTCTGGCAAACAGCAGGAACTGTATTGACAGGTGTAAACAACAAAGACAAACATATACATACATGTATAAATATATATACAAGAATCCTGTGACATGTCACCACAGTGACATGTAACACAAAGCCGTGAAACAATGTAGCACCTGATTGTTGGCTTAGTGTGGGACCTGCCGTCGCCCGTTGTGAGCTCGGCTCTTTTTGAACTTCTATTGCTGGGCAATGGAGGGCCGTGCTGAGAGGGGTGTGGTGCACAGCTATGTTGGGGGTGCTGAAACTCGTGCTTTCCTCAGTCTCTTTCCTTGTCCTTTTCTCAGCAGGCCCCTGTTGCCACCTTCCTCTCAGCCTGTGGCCCCTTTTCCTCATCCTGCCAGATGACAGAGGAGCCGTTGGAGCAGCTGGGGTTAGGGATGCTTGTCAGCAGGGCGATCATGTGTCCTCTGAGCCTGTCCCCTGTCTGTACCATTGCCATGTCGACTGACAGCCAGCATCAGCTGATTATCGCCAGTGTGGCAGTAAAAGAAACCCACTTTGGCAGTGACAGGCTTATGACCTGCAAGACATGCTCATATAGAGTAACCAACACTTCATCCAGGGGCTCAAAACGTGTTACCCTAGCCTTGAGAACACACCACTGGGCAGATAGTCTGACACATTAGCAATCTGTTTAAGGTTAAAGGATCAAATTGTAGCTCCAGTCATAAATTGCATCTGTTACCCATACAAGATGTTTATGCGTTTGTACACTGTAATTGAACTTTATTGCATGACATGACGCAGGGTGATTATAGCATGGTTAATGTCATTCTAAACAGATCTACAAAAAACAACTCTAATAGATAATTAAACTGAATGTTTTCTCATCATTAAACCAAGGCTTTTTTTTCCTGATGTTTAAAAGGGTTTTACTGCTGACCAAAGGGAAGTGTGGAAATGGCAGTATATGAGCCTGGCACTCATAAAAGTTATTTTAATCCTTGGTGGCCAGTCGTGCTTGGTGTTTGTATATTTTGAGAATCCCAGAGAGGTTAACACCCCCTGTGCACCGAGGTTCAGACAAACTACTGGTGTCTGGTATCAAACTGAATTAAAGCTATGTCAACACATTCGATCCCGTCCCACCCGACATCACCCCTAATCCCCCACAGTCAGTTCTTATCTGAGAGCACAACTACACTGTCCACCACTTTACACACAAAGCACCATATATTGTATTAAATAGTCTGCTTCCTGTTTATTTTCTGTGCTAGTTTTGCTTTTTTATTTTTACAATACATCATGCAAAGAGTTTTTTTTTTTATTTTTGATCGCATTTAGAAAAGGAATGTCAAACTCATTTTTATTTCAGGCCACATCAAGATCATGAATCTATTGAAAGGACCTGTTGTGCCAAGTTATATTGATAGAACTACCTATTAAACTGTTAAAATATGAATATGTACCGTATTTTCCGGACTATAAGTCGCAGTTTTTTTCATAGTTTGGCCGGGGGTGCGACTTATACTCCGGAGCGACTTATGTGTGGAAATTTACACATTAT
>CAEFZX010026292.1:0-15160 GCA_903066825.1 Alfaro cultratus | reverse complement strand
TTTTTACTTTTTATGTGTTGTAATTATAGCTTGTGACATTTATATATATATATATATATATATATATATATATATATATATATATATATATATATATATATAGTTCCTATCTTTTGGATTATGTAGCTTCCCTATTAGTCTAAATAGCTATGTGTCCAATCCAATTCAGTCTGACTGCATAGCAGCAATTCATAACATAAGACAAGGCACTAACAATCCTTCTTCGTTTAATTCAATTTCAAAGTCATAAAAAGAAGAGATTATTCAGTCTTAATTTGTGAATCTTAGGGCAAAATAACATCACTTTGTCTGTCTCCATCATCTAGAGACAACTGGAGACCCACCAGGAAGAGGGCATGGTGGTGTCTCACATGGTGGTGGCCGGAGTGGGCATTTGGATCGCATTCAGCTCCGGTTCAACTGTACGCCTCTTCCACACTGAGACCTTGGAACACCTTCAGGACATAAACATCGCCACAACCGTCAACAATATCCTGCCTGGTAAGGCTGTAGTGTAGACCTAAATGAAACTTTTTCTGAAACATAGAATTAAAGAAATGAAGTATGTTTTGTTTCTTGATAAACTTTTCGCCTCTTTTTCAAAACACTATATATTCCAGAAAAGGAACACAGAACTTCACCCTGAACAAACCAGAGTGATGTAAAACTTGGGTGTGGCTACATGATGCTGTGAGGATGTTTTTTAATCAACACGGACAGTGAAGCTGGTAAAATGGAGATAAATACATGAGTTAAATCCTTTTGAAAATCAAGCTAATTTGCAATTCCTTGTTTAAAAAGACTAAATGAGGCCCTGAAATATTTAGCTTTAAGTTGTTGTAAATGTATTATTTTTAAACTTCCAAATCAAAGTTTTAAAGATTTCTTGTTTCCATGTAGAGATCAAACACTTCTTCCTCAGCTCCTTTCCTGGTTTAGCAGCGAATCCTGTAGTATCACTGCTGTACTCATACAAAGAGTTGAAGTTACATTAGTGATTAGCCAGGTTTACCACAGTAGCAAAATATTTATATTCACCTGACTTAACTTGTGGCATACATTTCTCCTTTGCAGAAAAAGTTAACATGTTTTGTACTCCTGTTTTTAATGGATTGATTTACACTGATATCAGAGTATTGTTTGCCAATCTCACCAGTTTTCACTTTGCTGTGTGGTCTTGAAGTTGGGAAGGATTGTATTGCTCTATCTAAAATCTTTTATAGGATTTCAAGATTTAGACCAGCTGTGTGTACTACCTCTTTGATTTCTGCTGTTACTCAGTAATTTGTGTGCTTAACAAAGATCAAACAGTCTAAAATTGGAAAGTAAAGGATAGTTGTTTCAGCTTCTTTTTCTTCATCTAATAAAATTGAAATATGCCCCTGGATTCCAATTCAGTGATGGAGACTTTGTTCTCACATTTTGATGGAGTTCCCCAAATCATCGCCCAGGTATCAGCTGACAGCATAGACTCGCATCAAAACATCTTTTTTTATTTGATTTGATTTTTTTTACACTTCTGTCCAATTCTCTAATGTCAACGGTAAGCTTTATCTTTCAGGATGAAGAAGATAGATTCTGCTATCTTAAAACTGCCAGAAGTAACCTGATAGAAAATGTGACATTTAAAAAGTACTGGATGAACAAAATATAAAGCTGTGATGATGTTGGGCTTGTAAGAGCCTACTTTGGAATTAATTGAGAGACTCAAATCCCAAATATAAAAGTTTCTAGGGTTTTTATTATCTTTGACAGGTTGACAAATGCATAAAGTTTAAAGCAATACTAGTAAAAGCAAGAACTCTGGGATCATTGTTTTGTTTGTACTCTTTGTAGAGCAGTTTACTTTACTTTTAAACATTCTGTGATAAAGGCTCAACTCTTAGTCAGTGATTGAGTAAGGCGGTGCAGCTGTAAACCTGTCATTAACAAGCTGTGCTACCTGAACAAATGAGCCATGGCTCATAGAAGATTTCAATCCAGATGGGTTTTATTGTGGAGAGCAAATATTTATTTTATGGCCTTTATAGAAGAACACCCAAGTTACATTGACTTTGGAAGTAGCATGGAGTTTCTGCCAAAAAAGACTGACTTCAACCCAAACAGTTTTTACATCTCTTGATATGTCTCTCAGCACCACCATTGTATCTGAACATCTCTATTAATAGGGTCATTATAATAAATTATTATGTATTCAGGACAGTTTCCAAGCTTAAACTGAAACATTAGGTTTACATCACTTGTGCTGTGTCTGAAAAAATCAGTGACCTCCTGCGCTGGATCTTGTCATCTGCTGCTTTGTATCAGCATGACCCAAAAACACTGAGCCGAAGAGCATTGCTGGTGTTGTGGGTGCATTACAGTTGTAGCTGCTTTTACTCATTTCTTGTTTTTCCATCTGTCTTCACTGGAGATGCATCGATCACAGATTGTGTCTGTTTCTGATCACCAATTCCCTAAAGCTTTGACCTGGTACTGATTGGAGCTAATTCAGATTACTTTTTCAAAACTATAAGTATCAACTAAATGCTTTTTACTTTATGAATAAATTGAATATTAAATCATCTTCATTATCTTATGGTGTACTAAAACAAATACCTCCGTGAACAGTATTTGTGTTACACTGGTTTCGGCTGAGGAACAGTAAAGTTCACGGAGGTAATTATATCCAGATTATGAGATATAATTAAAATCTAACTAAATATAATTGCACATGTCCTTTAGTCATTTACAAAGCAGATTTCCAACTTTTTTCATTTTCCTTTTCTTTGTGTAATATCATTTACACAAAAAAAGTCGTACACATTTATTTTTTCTACACAATCGTTTCAAAATGAACAACTATGTCCTAGTTAATATTTGGGATTAAAAACCATTAATTTCATGAGTGTTAAATAATTTTGTACTTTTATTATACATATACCTCAAGAAACACTTCTGTTATAGTTGATCATTAATTATCTAGATCGGGATCAGCGGCAAAGTCGCAATGTTCTGTTTTTACCTTTTTCTTAAACATTTTTAAACTCCTCCTCATTGCTGAGAGTAGCTAAGTAAGTCTTAGCTACTTAGTAACAGCTTCCTCACTAGTGAGTGTTTCTACCAGCTTGACCTGGTAGCACTCTGAATGGTACATTCACTAAGAACAATGTTGGATTTTTAGTTTCAATGTTTTTTTGGTGAATCTTTAGTCTGTGATCAGATGTATTCAGATTTGGTGCATTTTTTAAACCTCTCAAAGCTGCAGCTTTGGGAGAATAATTTCACAAGTAGTGAGGAATTTTAAATGATCTTTGTGTGTCGTTAAAGAGCAGGATTAGAGCTTTTAGGTTTAAAAACTTCAAACCATCGACTCAGTATTTCTGTGTCCAGCAAATTATTACTTGTGGGATCATGATAATAGACACCATCTCTGAGGATGGCCCTCGTGGCTAGAAGCTGACATGCTGCCTTGAGTTTATACTGTGTTTGAGCCTCCATATAATGTCCTCTACTTAGAGTAATAAGTGGAAGTGCTGAGAGATGTGGGTGATAAAAGCGATTGGTTGAGGGAGCTCACTGTCTTTATTGGTTAATGGTATCCGTGCAGCCACAAGAAGTTGCTTCTGGGACAAGCCGACACACATGAAAGCCTTCATCTTGTGGGCAGTGCCATTTCCTCTGACAGTGATATAGGAATTTGAGACTGTCAGTCTATATGGAAGTCTAAAGCAAGGTTGAGCTGCAATAATTTGGGATATTTTACCAAAAAAAAGTACTGTAGACTCTGGCTTTTTGTCATTTCCTACTGTTTGTGTTACACTGCTGGCTGCTGAGGAGCAGAGCAAGACCAAAAATTGTTCTGCCTCTGCATAAATTCTGACGTAACTGGAACTTCGAGCCAAACTGGACTTCATGGTTTGACTGCAATCTGTGTGTTAGAAGGAAAGAGTGATGGCTGACTCCCCTGCAATCCTGCACCACATTGGTGTTTATTCACAGAGGTGGAATAACATAATCTGTTTATAAAGAAGATAGTGAAGCATTACATTACACTGAGGTATAATTCTCCAGTTTGTAAGAAGACTTAATGTGATTATGGCTTCTCAGCACCCCCAAGACCACTGCTGATTCAGCAATATTATTTCTACAAAAGGCGGAAAAGCATGGGGTGTTGCCCTCAGTGTGACTGCCTTTATCAATGGTGCAGTGTTGAATCAAGGTGGAGCTTTGGGGTGGAGTTCTCCTACTCATGTTCATGCACGTCAGAGCAGTTCTACCAGTCACTCCTGAACAGACAGAGGTTCCTTATCCAGGCAACATTCCCACAGATGGCTAATAAGCTATAACTGCAATCATTCGGTGGTGCCATTGAACACTTTAAATAAACCAGGACAAGCAATTTGCATCAAGACAAGCATGTCATTACAGAAGAAGGAAAAGGTGTACTAATTACAGTCAAGTTAAGAGTAATACTTTTAAAGAGAGCCCAACAAACTGCAGATGATAGTCCACCATTACAGCAGATTGCTCTGTGATGATGTCTCGAAGAAGGTAGCTGACTGGCTGCAGTGGTGAGGGTCTGCCATTGTCCCGTGCTGTGTGACCTAAATATGCACCCATGCATGGTCTAATAGGAGACAATTATCAGGGGGCTAGTAAATAACTCATCCATACGTTTCTTTGTATTTGCACCACTAATATTGCAAGCATCTTAAACCACATGTAACACATATTGATGAAATTATTGTTCACTGACCCTGAGATTAAATGACAGATTGGGTGGGACAGTGCTGGATAAAAAGTGAATACTATAATTAGACCTGTCAATGCACCTACAAAATGGTCACTTGTGATTCCAGCTGTACCAATTTAACATGTTTCTTGCAAAAAATAAATTAATAACATTGGAGTTCCTCTGATTTTCTGCTTAAATTCACCCTCAAGTTTACATTTTATACTGCAATAGTTTTACAGCATTTTTTGAGTGAACTACCATATACTAAATGCATGTATGTAGTTTATCAGATAATAAAAGCAGAAATGGACAAAATGGCAACTGGTGTATAAAATTGTAGTATCTGTTGGTGTAGTGGCCAATTGGACACTAATATAAAACAGTTCCCAACCCAACAAACTCAGTGACATTTTTTTTTTGACTCAATCTGGTTTAAACTACTCAAATTGTTGTTCCAGCAACATAAACTCATTATTTTGGGTAAACAACGTAACCCAAAAGTTTTTGTGTGCATGTGTCAGAAAAGGTTTTGGGTCACAGGTCCAGCAATAGGCAATTACTCACAACGTGCTGATCCAAAGTATTTCTGGACTGACTGAATGGCTGATGGAGCGTGTTTTTGTAATTTTTGAAATCTACTCCTCCCTCCTGCTGCTGATTGTCAGGTCTTAGTGCGGATCAAAGAGGTTCTCTCCTGCAGGATCGGGTCCTGAGTCGGCCCGTGTTGATGCTCTCATAGGGTTTATTTTAGTTCACCCTCTGGGTGGGGAACTCCAAATATTATGAAAGGAGGAAGTTGAGCAAGGCCTCTGACCAGGAGGCTGTGTTTCTCCCAACTCTGATCCCTCATTAGAAGCACATGTGGGCAAGATGTTAGTGTTAAACTCTACCAGCCTGCCTATCTGGCAGGAATTTAAGAAGTATGGAAGCCTGGCGTGTGTGCCCCATGGATGGGGTCAGTTCTAGAGAAGTGGGGGGTGGGGACAGGGAGGTCGGGCACATAGACTGGCAGTAATTTTTCCAAAAGCCCAAGAGGATTACTTTGAGGGAGGAAATTCAAGTCAAGCTGTTACAGCAGTAATGACTCATGGCAGTCCCACCTCCCACGAAGGAGACACTGAAAAGACTGTTTTATAAAAATGTAAGACATTTTTTGCATCCACACAAATATGATAAAAATATTCAGCTATTAATGCAACATTTGTAGCGTGAGAAAGCTTCCATGAAAGATTTTATGCTTTGAATGGCCAGAATTGCACATATTTGAAAAGAACTGCCAGCAGGCTGATTTTACTGCCCTCCTAGCTGAAAGGTGTCGTTAGCTTAACAATCGCAGCTCTTACCATCCAACCAGGCTTCAGTGATTTTTCTGAAGAGGAGAGAAAGAAAAAGGTCATGTCGGCTTGTCCTGCTGTAATAGCCATAAGTTTTCTGAATAGAGGCAGAGCTTCTTCCTTAATTACAGCATTACGCTTCACTCAGCCTGTTACATAACACTTTTTGTGCTTGTTTGCTTGACTCAAAGCTGGCCATAATGCTGCATTTTTCTTTGTTCAGGCGCTTGAAAAGGGCTGCTTTTATCCACACTCCTCTTCTCGTTGCCCTGGAGACACGCAAGCTTTGAACATCATGGCTGCAGAAAATGCTGCCACATTGTAAAACAAAGCCTGTCCCTCTTTTCTGGTGAAGTGAACCATTAATCGTGCAGTTTTTCTAATTTTTCCAGGAGACACTCCGTGTGGGAGGATGAGTTTGCCAAGACCTTGCTTCTTTTATGCAAATATCATTGAATTTACTATAGGAACACTTTAATTGATGTAAGAATAAACTGTTTTGCTTTTTCTGCAGGAAACCAGAGAGTCTCTGTGAGCAGTCTGTTGGTTTGCCATGGTTTGCTACTAGTAGGAACCAACTTGGGAGTGACTGTGGCGCTTTCTGTCCCCAGACTACAAGGGATCCCCAAAGTAACAGGTAACATACAACGAAAGTGCATTATGATACTTAAAATGCAAGCAGGGCTGCAAAAATGAGTGCAAGATTTGGGTTTTAATTTACGTTCACTGACATCATCCTGGAAATGGACAAGAAGAATGATACAAAGATTTCAGAAAGTAATATAGAATGAAGTTATAATTTAGATCCTACTATTTTATGTATGAATAAATGTAACTGTCAAGTGTAACAAAGTATAACACTTTGAGTGACATATGTTCTATAAAAGAAGTTTGACTGATAAAGATGTGTAAAAATCCTTGAAATGTGTTTTTATTGCAGTAGGTGAATAATGCTTGCATTTTGAAAATCAAAATTAGAGTAATTACTCACTGAGAGAAAATTTACATATTAAGTAATTCTCACTGATTTCCCTAACAATTTCTATGAGATAAATGTAACTACAGTTCTTGATTCTAAGAGTCTTAAAACTTCAAATTAGTAATCCATCTCTTGTCATATTTAAGCACCAGGGAAACAACACACAAAGACCAACTTCAGTCTAGTCCCCACTGACCAGAAGGTTGGATGAAGATCTGTGTTTGTCTTCTCATGCACACAATATGCAGGAAGTTGAAGCAAATCTGGAAAGTTTACTGTTGGAGAACTACAGCAAAGAGTGGCGTCTTGGGTAACCAGGTTTACATAACTCCCCTTAGATGCTATCTCCCTTCCAACTGGATGTTTAGGATTCACACCATGTCCTTGCTAAGCAACTTTAAATATGTGGAGTTTTCTAGTTGCTAATGGGACTTTATCTGACTAAAGCCATGTGCTTTAGTCAGATAAGACTTAGACTGAGTTCTAGCATGTAAAAAAAAAAAAAAAGCTCATACTACCTGCTGATACACATGGCAGAGGTTATGTGAGAGTGTGGCTCCTTTTCTCTCCCAAATACAAGGGAATTATAAATATAAAGTTGAAAGTCCATACCAGAAAACTAATAACTGGTCATCAGTTGCTCTTCCAGCAGCATGAATATTCAAAAAAAACTCATAATAAACATTAAAGAAACTTGTGGGGAGAGCTGATCTAAAGTCTATCCCAATGGTCTTTAAAATAGGGAATTTTAAAGCTCACAAGATTTAGCAGGGGTGTCACCAGTAGCTCTGGTGATGGATGAGTGGATGGATGTTCTCTAGGTCTTTTTAACCAGATGCCTATATAAATGTTATGGTATATAATGAATGCTACTTTTCAATCTGTGACACTTTCATAAAGGATGGTTTGAAATGTCTTTGTGTGAAAATTACAATATTTAAAGTTTTAGCTGCACCTTATTTCTGCTGTTTGATTAGATCCATCTTAGAAGATATTCTAGGCAGATTTAAAGAATTACTTTTTAATCTTCCTCTGTATTGTTTAGCTTTTGAAACAACAAAACTGGTGGATTGAAAAAGTACATGTAGGTTGCAAAAACTTATACACTCTTCAAACACTTTTAAGTACCAATGCTACACTTTAAAAACTCTACCCAGAGCAAACGGGACAGTTAAGTTCAGTCCTGCTCACCCTTTTCTACATTATTCACCAGGTTTGTTTGCAATAGAGTTGCACAGCATAGCGAATCATTATTGCAATATTGGTGTGTAATAACACAATCACAAAAGACTACTTTGGAAAAATTATTGGTAGATTCAACCTATCTGGCCAAATAGATCACACAGTGTGATGGGATAAAGGCAGAAAACTCTGGGTTAAAAATAATTCACATAATCACAGTTTTCAGCAACAGCATCATGGCTGTACAACTTCTTGACATTCACACTGAAATTCCCCCCATAGTAGAAAATCAGCTTTGTTGCTGTAATCCCCTGAATCCTCAAATGGGGGAGGTTTGCCACAAATGACCTGGAACTGGCACTGAAAATTGTTCCACACGGTTCCACCCCCAGATCTCACACCACCAAGACTAAGTTTTACACCCTGCATTGTCTCTTGGTATTCTTTCCTGCTCAACATCACTGTAGAAAGTAGAGTACAGCAGGGATAATGGTGAAGTTTAAACCAGTGCGATTTGTTTTGGTAGGCTTTTTTTCTCATAAAACTGTTATTTGCACGCTATATATTATTTTTCATATATGTAAGTACTTGAACACTAAGCTTGTTAATAGAAAACAATTGATGTTTTTTATTTTAATTCTTTAGGACGAGGAATGGTGTCATTACATGCACACAATGGGCCCGTCAAGTTCCTCACCATGGCTACGGCGGTGCGTAACTGGTCGTCTAGCCTGCCATCTTCCACTACTTCCTCCTCACTCCAACAGACAGAGTCTGTGGATGCAGACAGCACCCAGCCCGTGTCAGACACGGCGTCCAGTCCTCCTCAGGGACGGGGTGTGTGGCTGGGAGAGGCAGGCTGTACCACCATGGCTCTTCAGGACTCTCTGTCCTCTTCTTCCTGTGGTTCCTTAGCTCCTTCCCAAGGTTCCCTGGAGCATGGCCCAGAAGACGGGGCGTTGTACGACTTACTTCATGACCCCGCCCATCACCAAAGGGGGCGCCGCTCCAACAAGGTGGATGTCAGCTCTCTGCTAGTTGTGTCCGGAGGCCTGGGCCACCGCAGAGTCAACAAAAAGACCAAACAGTCTCGCCACGAGGACAACACCTCCGCCATCATGATCTGGCAAATCCCATTACTGAACATGTGACACCAAAACCCCAATGGTGTTAGTCTAAATACCTGAAAACTTCACAAAATCTTTCTCATATTTTCTTTTCATGTTTTTGCTTTTTGTCATGTTGAACCAAATGATCTGCATATGGTCCTTCGATGGCGGTCTGCTAACATTTCATCAAGTATTTTGGATCAATCACATCAACTAAATGGCCTATTTTATACCAAAATGTTTGCCTTCTGCTATATAACCAAGATATTCCAGCCTTGTAAATGGGTTATTAGTGAAATCACTTAATCACTTTTAATGTTTATGCAAACAACTCCTACAAACGGGTCCAAAAATCTACTGTGCCTCGCAACAGTATGTATACCCCTGAAACTTTTTTCACGTGTTGCCACTTAACAACCACACACTTCAATGTATTTAATTGGACTATTTGACAATAGACCAACACAAACTATGGGGCTTCAACATCTTTCATTAATGAAATTCTCTTCAGTTACAGCTGCAAGTCTTTAATGGTTCGAATCTGCCAGCTTTTAACATCTAGAGACTGAAACTTATCAGTTTTTATTTGCAAAGAAGTTCAAGCTCTGTCTGATTGGAAGGAACTGATCTGTGATTAGCAATTTCCAAGTCTTGATACAGATTGGGAAATTGTTTTGGTTCTTCCTTTGATTATGTCATTCTAGTACATAAATGTCCTAATCAATCTAAGCCATTTCATTATAGCTCTGACTGCATGTTTAGGTTTATTGTCCTGCTGGAAGGTCAACCTCTGCACCACTCTTAAGTATTTTGCTCTCTCTGTATTTAGTCTGATGCACAGAGTCAGTTTTTGCCTCCACATATACTTTTGTGGGACAGAAGGTTAGATTTTGGTTTTTGCCTTATGGACTGTTACAAACTGCAGAGAGTACTTTTTATGGTTTTCCTGCAACAATGGTTTTCTAGCTTCTTGTCGCTTTTCCAGAAAGGCTAAATTTGTGAAGTTTGCTACTAACATTTCTATCAACAGATTATCTCATTGAGTTCTGGATTACTGCAACCTCCTCCAGAGACGATTTTTGTTGAAGGCGACGTCTTGCTAAATTTGGTGCTGTGCCACACTCTTTCCATCTTTGAATGATGGACTGAGCAGTTTGAGTAAAAGATGATGAAGTTAGTGGCTGTAATAAGACAAAATGAGGAAAAAGTACAAGTACAATACTTCTGCAAGGCACTGCACTGTAAAAAACGGAAATTATCTTGGGAAAAAAACTGAAAAGTCTCTAATTTTATATTGTGTTTATTGTTTATCTATGATGTGGCTAAATCATGTTAATTTTCTCGGGTGTGTGTGCTAGACTGCAGTATTTAAATCAGTGTTGAAAGGTAAGGGTTAAATAATGACTGGGGCTTGGAGGGCGTGCAAGGTAAGAATGGAGCTTTGAAACAGCCTCAGCATGGATTAGATCACCAATCATGAGCAGAGTTGTAAATCTGAAGTGTAATGAATCAGGATTAGGTGTATGAGCTGAGAGAACTTTGACTTTTCTGTAAAGGGATTTATACAAATAAGCAAAGTTCTGATGGTTGAATTTTTATAAGAAAGCATCTGAGCATCCCTGGCGGGCCAGGTTTCTGTTCACAGAGGACATGTTATCACCAAGAAGGTTTCTCTTTTTTTTCTGCCTTAATGCATGTTTGTTTCCCATATATTTAAAAAATTATAAAAGGATTTCTACTTTGAAAACACTTGTATGTACCTATGTATATTAACAATTCTATAAACAGTGTTTTGTTAAGCAAACTTTGGTACTTTTGTAAAGTTGTCTTTAAACAGCTTTGAGAATATTCCTCCATTATGCATTGTAATAACACATTTTGTTTACACTCATTCCTGTGTTAAAACATGAGGGTTGGCAAGCTGGTTGAATTAAGAGATCAACAAAGACCTAAACAGAGGGTCAGTATTGCTTTTCTTCTTCCCTCACTCCACCTTGTACTCTACAGTGCTTGTGTGCAGCAATCAGTACATGCCAAGACTAGCAATGTGCCTGAGGGGCCGCAGGAACTCAGCCTGATACGGCTCTTCCGGGATTTCTCCTGCTTCGCAACAGAAGCAGGTCAAGGCTTCCTTTCTCTCAACGCCCACATCCAAGGTTGTACAACAACCATGTTTCCTTAAATTATCTGTTTTGACCAAAAATATAATTTCAAGCTGGAATCAGTCCCACACTGCAGTCCAAACCAACACAAACTGCTGGGGCATATCATAGTTTTGTAGGGCGGACATGAACTTAAGAAAACACTGAGCTAATTCATTCTCAATGAACCAAAAGACTAACCCAGTTATTAGTTTGCCCGGCATTTCAGAGACTGGAAGGCTTTTTTTTGGTTTTCCTTCCAACACTGCGGTTTCCATGACGAACGTCTGTGTGCCCGTATCAGCGTTCAACAAGCCTTTGTTCTCAGCTTCTGACATTAAGGCTCATTTTCTTCATGCCCTCTAATCTCACAGGCCTAATAGTTGTGTGATTCTTTCTCGGTGCCTCCTCTATTTTGATATCTGAAGGCCAGTTGTTAAGGTGTTTTCATGGAGGGTGCCTTATTATGGACTCTAGATGCCTTTATTTTTGAAGCTCCTGCTGCCTTGAGATGTTTATCCTCAATAATTTGTGTGGAAGCAAATATTTTTCACAAGACTTCTAATATTGTAATTATTAATAGAAGTAAGGTCTGTGTTGCCTTGAGCTGTAAGCTTCATGATAATTTCCAAAGTTCAGTTTCCTGAACATTTAGAATATCAAATTATCAAAAAAGAGAATTTTTAGTTCATAAATGTCACCCAACTAGAAATATGTCTATGAACTGTATAGAGTAGTATTACCGTAAGTGACTATAATTCAGAGCTCTTTTGCATAAGTGGATTGATGCAACATGTAGCTCTGCTTAGGTGTGAAAGAAACCCAGGTTGCTTTAATAGTTGGCTGTAACTCAACTGCATTACTAGCGCTGTTATCATTCAACATCCTCTTGACAATAGGTTCAGACTTCTAAGTCTGAACTTAATAAAACACAACACCAGCAGAGGACATGATGCCTTCTCCCATAAATGTCCAACCTTGGAAACTTAACACTGCAACTCAGACTCTGTGCCTCTCCACTCCCTGTTGCCTGTGCATCTCTTACGCTTATTCCTTCCACTCAACTTTCCATGAGTATTCTTGAATAGGGGCTCTGTGAATGGCCACCTTCTTTAGCAATGAGGTATTTTGGCTTATCCTTCTTAGTCACACTCTGCTGGTAATCTGTATAAAGTCATCAGTCACTGGCATGGTTTTGTGTAGACCATGATATGTCTGCAAAAATTCTATTAAACTAAATTCTTCATGTTCTACAAACAGTATTAATTTAAATTAACCAACTTAACACTTGAAATAAATTAATGTGTAACAAACTTTTATAAAATAAGTTTCACTTTTTGAGTTTAAATAAATTGGGTTTAATATTCTAAAATAAATAGATACAACAGTAACCCATAATTTTCCTCAGTTACTGTGGTGTCCATGACAGATTAGATGCGTAATGGAATGTCGCATCTCTTGGACGCCTCCACAGTACGCGCCGCAGATGGAGAGCTTCGCCCTGTTGACTGTGGGGTTAATACCGTCTGAAGAGGGCGGAGTTAAGATCAATAATCGCCACCTCATTTCTGTCAACTCTTTGAAAAAGAAAACAAAACCCACTGTCCAACCTGGAGGTGTGTGAGAGAAAACTAACTATCGTTTTCAGGAGACGGAAGAAAAAGAAAAAAAAATCAGGACTCTTGATGTGCGCAGCAGCTCCGAGCTTGTGGAAGAAATGACACGGCGATGTTGATGAGAAGGAGGTGCGACCTGGAGCTGGTCTTTAATCGCTTCGCCTTTTTTTCCCTTTACTACGGAGCCCCGGCTGAGTCTGGGATCTGGGGAAACGCACCAGTTCTATGAGTAGACGGGGGATCTAGATGATTCCTGAACGGAAGGGATAACCCGACTGTGAAAGTAAAGTCATTCAGGGGAGCACCGAGTGGCTGCTTCATCCGTGGCGCCTTACGTAACTCAGCTTTGTGGAGAGGCTACCAGAGACGCTGCTGGTGCCGACCTGTTTCAAAGCGACGGATCATAGGTAGGTCGGTTTATTTTTAATAGATTTACTCTCATACTCTTGATTCATCATGATCAGTAATCCATTATTTTTTCCTCTCTCATATGTATTAAATCTACATTATCTTAATATTATCAGCGCCGTAACAGTAGAACACATTAGAACCTTTTTTGTAAAAATAATAATAATATGTAGGCCGCCTGTATTTCAGGTTTATACTACTACCGAGTGAACTGAATTTGCGCATGCGTTCTAATTGTCTCCAGATCACCACATATATAAGGGACAGAGTAATTATGGCAGTATGTTCAGGATGTGTTTTGGAACTGCTTCACTTCATCGTTACTGTCGCATGTCTGGCTTGCGGTTGCATTTCAGTGTCGGGCTTCGTAACAGTTCATTTCTGATGTAAAATAATCTAGATTTCAGATTTATGGGGTTGTTTTATAGAGAAAGGGCGCCTCTTAGAGAATGAAAACGCCTTTGCATCGCTGTAGGGGGAAAAAGGCATTCCCCCTCTTACGTCTTAACACTTAAATGTTTCAAATTATTAAACGAGTAGTAATATTACACAACGTTACTTTAGTCACCTGAAGAAAGGACGTTTAAATCTAATTTTAAAGTAGGGAGTCATCCAAATCCATTTGGCCCTATATTTGCACAATGATAAATCCTGATTGTTCTAACACGTGTAGAATCAAGACTTTGTTGAAATGAAGCCAATCTGACAGCATAAATAGGCAGACTGATCTCAAAAAGTAACATGTTGTTCTCACATCAGTGAAGTTCAAGAACAAATGAAAAACAAAGTCTTTGACAGCTATTAGTCTGGAAAGCATCACAAAGCCATTTCTATGGCTTTGGAGCCCCAGGAAGCCATTATTCACAAATGGAGAAAACGTGACAGAGATTAATTTTCCCAGAAGTTGCCAGCCTACCAAATTTCCTTCTCAATTCATCAATAACCTAGTTGGTGAATAAGCCCAGAACATCAGCTGAGGCACTGCTGATCTTACTTGTCTCACTTAAGCTGAATGTTCTTATTTAACAATAAGAAAAATACTAGGCGGGCTGCACAGTGGCGCAGTTGGTAGCACTGTTGCCTTGCAGCAAGAAGGTACTGGGTTCGATTCCCGGCCCAGGTTCTTTCTGCACAGAGTTTGCATGTTCTCCCTGTGCATGTGTGGGTTTTCTCCGGGTACTCCGGCTTCCTCCCACAGTCCAAAAACATGACTGTTAGGTAAATTGGTCTCTCTAAATTCTCCCTAGGTGTGAGTGTGTGTGTGCATGGTTGTTTGTCNGACAAGGGTGAACAGAAAATGGATGGATGGATGGATGGATGGATGGATGGATGGATGGATGGATGGATGGATGGATGGATGGATGGATGGAAAAATACTAGGCAACTATGGCATCCATTTCAGACCTCCTAGGTGAAAACTACAGTTGACACAAAAGGCCCATATCTTGTTGGTCAAAAAAATCATGTGTTCCCCAAGACATTACAATATGAAGTTATGTATCCCATTGCAAATGTAACACAGCATGTCAGAAAAATAACATCATTTCTAAACACTGTAGCTGTAGACCAGGGGTCTCAAACTCCAGTCCTCGAGGGTCGCAGTCCTGCAACTTTTAGATGTGCCTCTGCTGCACCACACCTGAATAGAATAATTAGGTCATTAGCAAGGCTCTG
>CAEFZX010026290.1:0-11652 GCA_903066825.1 Alfaro cultratus | reverse complement strand
GAAACTCTGGTGACGAGCCACAAACCTGGAGGCAGCGAGCACAGAAACAGTCAACTTCAGGTAAGAACTCAAGAAACGAATCACAAGCTAGTAACAGCTAACAACAGGAGAAGGCCAGGAAGACTACCAGCAACGTTAATCATCCAGCGCTGAGTGAAGGCACTGCTGCTCCTTTATTCCCAGCACTCAGATGAGGCTGATGTGCTCCACCTGTGAAAGCTGCTCTGGCTCTCCACCAAGATCCTCGCTGGAATAGATGCATCACTCGCACTCACACCCATGCACACAGGAACCCTGACACTCTGTCTGGTGTTGATTCTGAGATCAACACCAGACAGAGTTGCTCCCACAATTGTAACGTATCTGTGATGTCACGTGTTTGCTCAAGAAGCGGGCAAATTATCTTGCTTAGATAATCTTGCTTAGTTAATCCGGAGATGGAATAAATATATCCTAGAAACCTGTTTATCCATCCATCCATTGTCTTCCGGGTCGCGGGGGTAGCAGCTTAAGAAGGGAAGCCCAGACTTCCCTCTCCCCAGCTCCTCCGGGGCAATCCCAAGGCGTTCCCAGGCCAGCTGGGAGACATAGTCCCTCCAGCGTGTCCTGGGTCTTCCCCGGGGCCTCCTCCCGTTGGGACGTGCCCGGATCACCTCATCAGGGAGGCGTCCAGGAGGCATCCTGACCAGACGCCCGAGCCACCTCAACTGGCTCCTCTCGATGTGGAGGAGCAGCTGCTCTACTTTGAGAAGCCGAGTTCTATATATTGTAAATAATTTTGATTATTCATCTTCTTAGCATTTTGTCAAAGATGGGAGCCAGTGTTGAAGCCTTCCTCATTGGCGTGGAACCAGGACAGCCCTTCCTTCTGCCTTTTGGTGAAATCAAGAGCAGCACCAAAGACACTTCACCATCAGTGATCACAAGACCATCCCTGACCATCCATGGCAGCTTGCAATGAACTTTGAAAGCACACTTCACCCTCAGTTTAAAGTACCATGAATTCCTCTACGACTTTTGTACATTAATCCAACCTACAATTTTCAACATTGATGGGACTTTTGCATGACATGTGAGGTTTTATTTTGCCTGGCAGAGTGGACACTCTTTATTATGATGATCATTTAAATGCATACTGTATCAATAAGATGATTTGTTTTATGTTCTTCCAGTTGAGGACTTTGTTTATTACAGTCCTTCTGGCAAGCTGTTTCCTGAGATATGTGGGAAAGAAAACATAGCAGATTGTCATACTGTATGACCTTTGTTGTATTTTGCTGTCAGTGCTGTTTGATGTTGTTCTTGTTTTGAAATACAAGTAGATTCAAACTGCAACTTGTGTTGAGGTTTTTATTAATTCAAGTGGCATCTAATGTTTTTAATGTGAATTTGGGGATTATTGACTGCCAGTAGTAATATTTTAAAGGTTATATTGGCTCTAGTGGCCTTTATTTGATAGTGATTTGACAGGAAAATGGGTAATGAGAGAATGGGGAAAACATGCAGCAAGGGTCACCAGGTCAGGAAGCGAACCTGCAACAGCCGCGTCAAGAACTAAGGCCTCCATATGTGGGTTGCGCTTAACCTCTGCACCACCACAGAACACCCCACCAGTAGTATTTTAAATTTCATATTTCTGTTTATCTATATTTAACACTTCAGGGTTAAATGAACACATTCAGAGTGTTAACTTTTGACACTACACACTAGTGTTAGGTACATCAACACTGTTGCGTGTTAAATTTCAATTACTGAAAGTGTTGATCCAACTCTATCACAAATAACACTTTCATAAGTGTTATTTTAACACGATCAAGAGTGGACCAATACAGAAACTTTCAAAGTGTTAATTCAACTCCCTAAGACTTGAATTAACACTTCCAAATTTAGAATACAATAGAATAGAATTCAACTTTATTGTCATTGCACTGTCACAAGTACAAGCAACGAAATGTAGTACGAATTTGCTGTATACAGGTTACTATGCATGAAGAGGAGGTAACTGATGAGATTGCATTTTCAGGTATATATACATAGCTTCTATGTTCACTGAAAAACATAGTGCTGATTGTTACATGATTTGAATGATTCATTTGAAACACCTTGAGAACTTCCCAACAACTGTAATAATCTAGTACTAAATATTTAGCATGCCTAACATCTCTATAAGCAGCAGTATAAGCAGCATCTCTATAAGTGTCAGTGTGACATAATTCTCACCTTATTGTGAAAATATTTAATTGTAAAATCTTTTAAATTGTAAAATTATAAAAACTGTAAACATTTCATTGCACATCTTTTGCATTGTTTGTTTATTGGGCAAACAATTTGAATATTGTTTGAGTTAAATAACCAATAAAATATGAAATCCATAGAGCTGGCTAGCTAGCTGCAAATAAAGAGAAAGTGTTTTACATCAGTTTAGAAAAAGGTTATTTTTAACAATGTGATTTGTGTGTGAATGGTGCAAACATGCTGAAAGCGGTTGTTAAACTGGTCTGGCGAAGGCCAGATTTCACCCAATCTGGAATCTCTAGGAAAACTCACTACTATCGTATCAAGAATCCAGGACAACAATAACATCATAGATTTAATGAAACAGACCCCTGAGGACTCCAGCAAACATCAAATGGTTCAGCGACAGTGTCCGCAGTGTCTGTGAAACACATGCACAATTAAAGCTGCACAGTAAAGATAAAAGGAGTATTGCTGATGAAATGATCAGTACTGCTGACAGTCGATGATTTTCATTAGAAACTACCTTTGCTGGGCCCGAACCAAGACTGCTGAACAAAAATGCAATTATGGCAATTTAACGAAGCTTCCCATTGGCTCTGTCAACCTGTCTATCAACAAGAGTGTCCAATCACATGCAACGTTGCATGGTTGGGTTGGATTTTCTTACTGTGTACAGTAAAACTGTTGATGATAATTTTCTAACCTTTAGAGCTTTGTAGGAACTTCTGGCCTTATCGCGTGAATTGTGACAGGTACGTACTGCTGCACAAATGGTTCAAATGTGCCTCTCACTGCAACACTCTACTATCTCTGTGGCTGCAAAGCGTTAAAGAGCCAGGAAGCTTGGAGTAAGTAATCAGTCAGATAGGAACTGCAGCCATTCGTTCCGAGGTTTTTCCGGGAGTACCTTTGGCGTTTCGGTAATGACTGTCAGTGTTAGAAGGCTAAGATCTAAAGTTAAGTCAGGGATGTGGTTGGAGGCCAGCCCGGTCTGGTTAGGAGCACTTTCAGCCGGGGGAGGGGAGAGCTCACTTCAACATTTTTTCCTTGCTTGTGGAAAACCGAAAGTAACTTTAGCTGCATGATGTGACTGAACAAGTGCATTTCTAGACAGAATCAACTTCAGACGATGCTATTTTGTGTGCTGTAACTCGTTAAATGTGTCATAACAGTGTTCATCTCTGAAAAGCTGCGTTTCCGTGCTCCCTGTACAAGCAACACAGAGCAGTGAGGGTCACATCCGGTTTACATGTTTAAATAAAGGTCTTAGTTTGTAAATAACCATTGAATGATCAACATTAGTACTGTCAGAAAACCAACTTCCATGTTGTATTTTCATTGAAATATTATTCATTTGTTTTAATTTTTAAGAATAGTAATACTTTATTTATATAGCACTTTTTAAAAAAAACAAACAAAAAAAACCCCAAATGTTACTAAGTACTTCTCATTAAAAATACATTAAAACAACTTCATAAATGACAAAAAGTATACCGAATCAATGAAAATACATAACATTGTAAGACAAAGTGAAATACAAATATATTAAAAAGTCATATTTTAAAAGCCCTATTATACAAGTAAGTTTTAACTAATGATTTAAAAGAAGATAATGAAGAGGCCTGTTTAATATTTTGAGGAAAAGCATTCCACAAACTAGGAGCCCTGTCCATGAAAGTCATTCCTCTTTCTGTCTCCAGTCAAGCTCTGGGAGTAGAAAGTAGTAGGATAAAAGATCCTTAAATCAGGATCTTGGATCCTGATTTATGATCCTACGCCATCATAACTGTCTGCGCCATTAGATAGATATGATGGTGCAAAACCACACAGGGATTAAAGAACAATAGAATTTTGAAGTCAATTTTAAAAACCAATATAGAATTAAACAGCTACTCTGAAATTAGGTGGAGTAGTAGATACAATTGCATATACCAATGCAGAATTTTGTCATCTCTCACAAAAAGTAGGTTTGAGTGTATCTGAACACAAAGTAAGGTGGGCTATTCAGTTTTGGTCTAAACTCCTGTATCAAGAAGAACTAGTTTGAAAATGTGGGAAAAAAGATGACGTATTGTTTGAGAGTAATGTCAAGTCAAGTGTGTGAGACTCTGCCATCCAGTCCAACTATTCCTTAGAACAATATTCTGAATAAAAGGTAGAATCTACTCATCCCTGAGAAACTTTGTTCAAAGTTGGGTACAGTTTGGTAATAATCTAAGGAGTTTCAACTACTATGGATCTCTGTGTTACAAGAAAAAATACTTCAAAGATTATTACTTTTTAACCTGAGGACCTTAACTTCACTGAGACTATGTGACCAGTTCTCAGAAATCTGTATAAACAAAAGCAAAGAAACTGTTGTCAACTCCATAATCTGAGTAGACAAGAATGGGTCTATATGCATCTATTACAAATGTGTTCTTATAAAGTGTTTGCATGTATCGTAATTAAATTTCGTTTTGTCGGTGTTGTGTTAATAATGCAGTAATCAGCCTTTTTCTAGGTTCTGAAATGTTAATTAGCTTGAAAACTAATGGGGGCTTATTGTTAAAAGAAAGTTTTTGTTTCACATGTCATCGCAAGCAGTATGGAGTGCCACAAACCACAAAGTCAATGACTTGATGCAATCAACAGTCTACTGTCACCTAATGCATGCTGAGGTAGACAGATGACCATACATGGTGCAATCACTTGATCTTCTCTTGACAGAAAAAAGTTTTACAGATAATAAACTGAACTTGACAACATTGTGTTAGAATTAGGATAAAATAATTGTAACTGACTGGAATCTGTATGTGTCAGTAGATTTACTTCATTCACTATATTTCTGAAAATAAAGTGGATTTGTTTATGTTGTACTATGTGACGGTGTTCATTGCGAATCTGCTCCATATTTGAATAAATTAAAATGAATTCAATTCAAAAATGAAGATGCTAAAATGATACATGTTAGATATTGTCAGCTTAAAGCCATTTTTAAAGAGTCCATTTAGAACTTCAAAGGGCAGAATGCCCGTGTATTTAACCATGTTCCAGAGCTATACGAGGTTTTAAACATGTTGAAATCGCTTTATTGGCTGCATTTTGTTTATGTTTTGATGTTTCTGTTTGGTTGAAATAGGAAATGTTGGAGGTAGCCCTTTTATTTTGATGGACATCTCTTTAGCTTCCTGCTTTTTTGTGACTGGATTTGTTAAGCTTAACGGAACTACTCTCAGTACAGCAAGTGCTGAAGTGTTGTCATGTGTTAATAAGTTAAAAATGTGAACAGGACCGATGATGAGAAGCCCCGGCTGGTTCCTGACAGCAGTACTTCAGGTATGGCCATGAGTTCCTCACAGGGAACTTGTGCTGTCAGCGGACTCTGAAAATCCAGTCCGCCTCTCAGCTTTGTGAGAAATTATTACTATCGCTGCTTTGGACATGATGTCCGCCTGCTGGGTTATCCTTGTTATTATGCTGTCTCTTCCATAGATATCCTGCTGGAAAGCAGAGTTAGATCGAGCATTTTTGTGTTACTGTTGCAGCATAGCTACAATGTGTGTCTAGCCTTAGATAAGCCGTGATAAAATGTCAAAAGCAACTAAGGTGCTAGGACTCTCCTCCCTCCCCTTCCTACCCGCATCACAGCCTCAGCGCCAGCCGCATTCAAAAGAACAGTTGCTAAAACCCTGTCAAGGCTTTTCATAGCAGTTTAATAACTGATTCTGTTCTTGTTTTTAACTAATAGGGTTACTGGACTTTAGGAAGCGCTGCATATAAAACATGACATGTCCACTTAGCAGCAGGAGGCAGAGCTAGCAAGCTAACTAGCTACTTTATGCCCTGTAACACAGCTGCTGCCCAGCTAAATATTGCTCATAAATGTATGAGGTTGGTAAGGAAAAGCTTGATTTAATCCGGCTTTTCTGGATGTTTTTACACTGTGGTAGGGAATACGGGTGACATTATCATCGGGGAGTTTGACAGGAGTATAAACCCTCTCTTCTGTAGTTGGCGGAGGGCGGGGTGGGGGGTCTCCTCCAACCAACAGCAAGATGGACTCTGATTCTGCTCGTCTGTCTCGTCATAGATCGACATTTTGCATGGAGATTAAAACAGTCTGTGTTCAGAGGCAGGAATACAGGCTGTACGCCATTGGATCTTCTTACGACTGTAATCTCTCATATGATACACCGTTGCTGCGCGTGAGACACGGCAGGACAGGACTTTTAGAGTAAAAATAGTTAAGACCGACCGTCATCAGTCGGACCTGACGAACAAGTAAAGCTAAAGGTCCCTGCAGCTGCGCCACCTCAATTTGGACCCGTTTGGTTTGCGTTGCTTTAAACGCATTCGGTGGTCACGGGGATTTGGCCTTCATGTTTTCCTTTGGCCACATGAGTGGTTCAGCTGTACAGCGAGTACAGATGATCCACCCAAAATGTCCCATCCTACTTCAGGGCTGCTACGGATTTTCGATGCATTCCAATGTTTCAGTGAAGTAACTTTGAACTCGTCTATCCTTCAAGAAAGCTGTCGCTATGCAGAGCGACTATAGAGATGACGGTGTTAATGCATGACTGAGATCGCTGTCTTGTATTTTATAGGTCATCATCTTTGTATGACGGGCTGTGCCAGCTTTGTCCTCATCATTCATTCAGCATTTCCATAATTTTTACTTAAGTAAGTATTCCTGTTTTCACTCTGCATCCATAAGATAGTTTTAAATCATTCATTGATGGAGTTTGAATTTCATTTGTGCCATTCTGCCCAGAATGTAGTCAAACACAGTGAGAAATACAAACATTTTACTTCATGTTGCTTATTATTAATATTATTCATTTATTTATTACTTGTATGTTGTTTGCCAGACTGCAAGAGGGAGTAGTTGTTGTCAATTCTACAGAGTTCTCATGTTCTCCCAGAGTGCATGCATGGGTTTTCTCTAGGAACTCTGGCTTTCTCTTACTGTTCAAAACGTAAAGTTCTTACGTTTCCTCTCATCTAGAGTACTTTCAAATGGAGTGGGAACAGAGAACAACGCCATGTGCAGTTGAAACCAGACATGTAAACACACCAAATAAAAAGACAAATTTTTTCTCACTGTCTGAACTTTTCCTGTTTTATCTTAGAATAAACAACATTATTACCAATATAATTTGGACGTTTACATACATTTGCTCAGTGTCAGGGATAATTGTATTTTAAACTGGATGAATTGGGTTTCTTGGGTTTCTTTTGGGTTTTCTTTCCACAAAGCTTCTCAGTTTACTGGAGTTCTGGTCCATTCCTCCTGACAGAACTGTCATAACTCAGTCAGGGTTGTAGGCCGCCTAACTTACTCACAACTTCTCCATAAAACAGGGCTTTGTGGTGGCCATCCCAAAACACTTTGTTGTCCTTAAGCCACTTTGTAACCACATTGGCTGTATGCTTAGGTTTGTTGTCCATTTGGAAGACCAAGTACCAGTTCCTCCTGCAAGAAAACAACCCCACAACATGAAGCTGCCATCCCCGTACTTCACAGATACGATGGTACAAGCATCCCCCATTATTTCTCTAAATGTAACAGCTCCACTTTAGTTGGAGATAAGAAAAGTCTCCAAAAATGTCCCTGTCTGCATCTGCAAACTGCAATATATATTTTTATAGTTCTTTCAAAGTAAAGATTTCTTCCTTGCTGAGTGGTTTTTCAATCCATGTCGGTAAAGAACAGTTTGACTGTGTATAGTGACTCTGTCTTAACAACTTCAGACAGCATTTCCACTAGGTTTTTGGCTTTTGTTCTGGGGTTAATTTGCACATTTTGGACCAGAAGACGTTCATCTCTGGAAAACAGAACCCATCTCCTTCCTGAGCAATATCAGTCCAATTTATCCTACATATAAAACAGGGCATTAAGATTTGTTTAGTAATCAAATTAATTTAAATGGTCTTCTGTCGAAGGAAACCCAGCACATTGCATAGAGTCAATCACTGGCAGCATTCACTCCTCCTGGACGAGTACATAGTGACAGCTACAAATCACCTGCGTTGTGTTTTGTTCTGTTCTTTTTTTCTTTCTTTTTTTTCACATTTACAGAACAGCAACACATAGTCACACCATTGGCTGTATTCATTTTAGTTTGTCATGTAAATATTTAAAGTGAATCAAGCAGAATACAATGCTTAATTATTAAATGAGCAATGAATATATATGGAAAGCAGTCTGATTGGAGAATTCAAACAAATCCAAACTTTTTGGTACCTGTTAAAGTTTGTTCAAGCTTTTCTTCTCATACCCAGGGTGTCATCGAAAGCTCCTATTGACTCACATGCAACTAATAATTCACATTCTATGTCAATTATATAAAATGTTGCTATTCCTCTGCTATGTTTCTTAATGCCAGCTGTTCAGGTCCAGATTTGCAATGTACTTTTTAATGATTAGGCATTTTCAGGAAAAAAAATCAAAAATGTACAAAAGAACCATCATTTCATTAATATCATTTTATATGTAGACATGATTTTTATATAAAGAGTCTAATTATTAGGTATTTGGATTTCTCTTGCTTAGATTTTGATATCTTCAAAATAAGATATTTTTGCCTTTAACAACAGCACAGTGTACACAGTATGCAAACTCATTTATAGTTGTAACTTCTGAAACTAAGCCATTCTTTTCAATTCAGCAACTGTCTGGTCACTTCAGTATAAAGGTAAACCCTGGAAATCACACATATCAATGACAGTAAAGTCTGATCATACGCCCAAATGCATTCAGTCCAAAATTTAGAGAACTCAGGTTTTCTAGAAAAACATTGTGAACATAAACTTACAGTTGCATCCTAATTTTTGACCAGTAATATATAATCACTGACCATTTGTGAATGACTGCAATACAATAAGCTAAAAATAGCTTATTGTATTTTGCTTTTCATACTTAAGCATATGTTCAAAGATCTAAAATAACCTGCTGATGAGCCTGTTTGTAGATTCTTCATTTTACAATTAAACCGTTTTATAGTGCAAAAACATCCAAACTGGTGGTACTGTTTTTCTTTTAAGAATCAAATTGATTCTCAGCTTCTTCTAGCCATAAAATAGTGAAATCAGTTTCTCCATTTCAGAACATTATTTCTCATTTGTCAGTGATTAGGAGGTACATCACAACACATCAAAAGTTCTTAAGAATTTCTGTTGTATTTGGGTAAAACATTGACCACCTATCCAACTTTCTCTTTTTTTCCTCTATCAGTATGCTTAGTGAAGGTTGAGTCATTGCTTAGGCTGTTGTAACGGCTGGACAGTTGGTACTGTACTATTATTTAGTACAATTTTCTGTACTATTTACTAGAAAATTGCAGCTACAGCTAAAATAAGAGTCGTATTTTAGATTCCCACGTTTTTTGCGACCTTCTTGAAAATCTTTAATGGTCTCACCATGTTATACACATAAATGGTCCTTCTGGTACTCTTCCAGTAATTTATATAGCAGTTGCTACTTTGGCTTCAATGTTGCATGTTATTAAAAGTTGATGGGATTTTTTCTAGATATAGTATGTACAGACAGTGTTTCTGATGTTAAATGTTTTGCTTTTTCTTTAGGTGCGGTAGTACCATGAAGAGTGGAGGAAGAGGTAAGGCACAGCCTGTTGAGGTCACTGGCAAAAGACCTAAACGTAAATGCCTGCAGTGGCACCCTCTTCTTTCCAAGAAGGTTTCAGAGTTCTCTGAGGAAGAGGAAGAAGAAGATGAGGAGGACCTGGGGAAGGTTAGTAGCTTCAGTGGTGCAAGGTTATTTTTTTTTTCTCCAGCCTGACCCTAAATAATGATATGTACATTCAGCACCTGAACTGGACTCTACATTGCAGTTTATGAATTTATTCTTAATAGGCAGGGCTGTGCAGTGAAGATCAGGACTCCCAAGTGCATAATGTAAGCACAACAGAGGAAGCTGAAGAAGACTCTAATGAACAGCGGGCACGTCGGCCTATGAATGCTTTCCTCCTCTTTTGCAAGCGGCACCGTTCTCTGGTGCGACAGGAACATCCTCGTCTTGACAATCGTGGGGCCACAAAAATATTGGCTGACTGGTGGGCTGTGCTGGAGCCCAAGGAGAAGCAGAAATATACTGATATGGCCAAGGAGGTAATGCATCTTTACATTACGTTTCTACACTAGTGTAGTAAAGTTCTACACCAGTAGAACTTTACTACTTTCTTCTCTGCTACGTCTGACCACACCCACGTCCAATCAGTGAACAGGAGCGAAGCTTGCGTCACCCACTAGCTCCGAAGCAGGGACTTAAAAGGCAGGGCCAGCCTCGCATAAAGGCAGGTGGAAACACTCGCAAAGCAAGCTGAGTAAGCTCTGCCTTACATGCATACAATTTAACCTGAGTCATTTTTGAGACCAATAATAATAATAATAATAATAATAATAATTAATAAAAGCCAGCGACTCAGTAGTCCCTTGCTACTGAGTCTCCTTATTTGCAGGTAAAGGTACATACATGTGATAAGAAGGCCCGTTGCCAGGATCATGTTCAGTCTTCAAAGATTGATGGTTTAGTTGTTTAGTGTATTTGCTCCTAATAAGGAGCAAATAAGGAACACTTATTTGCTCCTTATTTATATATAAGGACCAAATGTATGTATGTATGTATGTGTGTGTGTGTGTGTGTGTGTGTGTGTTTTGTATTTTTTTTACATATTTGTTGACACTGTCACTGTGTCAAGACAGTACGGCACGTGGCAAGTTATCTGTGAAAAAAAAATAGTAAAAACAAGACAAATTTATTTACAAACTGTTCACCTGGTTGGAGTGCAGCCGCAGCGTTTCTGCATAAGTCGGTGTGCACCGTGGGGCTGTGTCAGCTAACTGAGGCTTTTCATTCTCTCCGCTACGTTGACAAAAACGACTCATTCTTCATTGCTCCATTAAGCTGCCACTGAATATTGAAGTCTGATGCAAAGAAAAGCCGGCATTGTTGTTCCACTTCTTACTTGTAGCTTCCATCACTTTCGTGTTGCAGGTAGTTGGAAATTTTGCAACCATTTGTTTTTCTTCTCTGCTACGTCTGACCACACCCACGTCCAATCAGTGAACAGGAGTGAAGCTTGCGTCACCCACTAGCTCCGAAGCAGGGACTTAAAAGGCAGGGCCAGCCTCGCATAAAGACCGGTGGAAACACTCGCAAAGCGAGCTGAGTAAAGTCGAGCCGGGACCATTAGAGCCAGACTGGAAAAGGGGCACAAATATCTTGAGTATTGCTGTGAGCATTACTGTAGTGCCTTCACCATTACATTTTGATGAGTACCAAAGGCGGGGTAAGCGTGGAGGGGTGCGAGCTAGGCTAAAGCTAACACCACACCGGCTCCCTTTACCCAGCATTTTCCTCACCAATGTCCGTTCTCTGGCCAATAAAATGGACGAGTTGCGACTATCCAT
>CAEFZX010026287.1:0-56773 GCA_903066825.1 Alfaro cultratus | reverse complement strand
AAACATGATGTGCTCCTTGGACCTGTTTGGATTCAGCCTCCCTCAGCCACATCCCAGACAGTGGAGGCTTATCAGCTGAATGTTGCAGGACGATGGCAAGAGGGGCATGTTTCACTCAGAACGTCAGCTGACTTATGTTTTTGTTGCTTCAAACTGAGGTCTGAAACTGTTTCCTGCAGGAAGAAACAGAAACATGTAATTGGTAAGTCAAGTTATTGCTTGGATTTTAATCGGTGTGTTTTGCATCCAGTGAAAACAGACATGTTAAATAAACTGGACAGTATGCTGTAAGTTTAGTGATATTTCCACAGTTGCGGTCTTGACTGGTCTTGAAATAAAATCCCAAGTCCTCAGCGCCCGAGACCGTGACCATCACAAAATGGTCTCGAGACCAAGACCGGTCTGGAGTACTACAACCCTGGCAGCTGGAGCTGGTTGCTGAGTGGGACCAGCTGCTGCAGAGGAACTGGAACCACCAACATGGACCTCCTCTCAGAGGAATGATCTGATCTCTCTCCATGTACAGATCAATGATGATATTAAAGGGCCATTATAGGAGTAAAAACCAACCTGTTTATGGTTTCCTTTGATTAGCTAAATGGAACATTGAACAGCATATCTGTGTCTTTATCATGGCATTTGACAAAATGTAATATTTGCTTGTTTTCATAATGTGTGACTGTATGTTGTGTTAGTGTTTCAGATTAAAGTTCAAGGCCTTGTTAACGTTGGTTGGATTTGTCCAATGATTTCTTACTCAGACATTTACTCTAAGCTCTTTATTAGCATCTGTTGATGTATTACCAAATAAATTGAACTACAATAAGAAAACTTGTTCAGGAGTGCTTTCTTGTGCAGTAATTGTTTGCAATTTTACAACAGACCCAGACACTGAAGTAAGCAACCAGTGGCTCTCTTGGTAGCAGTTTTCTTTAATTAAATATTTGCATTCATGTTTTTTTTTCTTCAAAAGATCTTATACTGTATGTAAATGTAAATATTTCCATGTGGTGATTTTTAAAGAATGCCCACTAGATGGCAGCAGTTAACTTTGGTGGCAGAAACAAACTTAACCTTCATCTGTTTTTAAATTAATGTTGCAACAAACAGAAAGTTTTTTGTTTTTTTTTTAGCTTCTCTGCACTATCTGCACTATCTTTGTGCGCCTGTGTAAGTTTTATTTTTTAATTGTTTTCACAGGATAAATTTTTAAATTGTCCCTAAAACATGTGATAAACCACTTTCTTTAACTTACTTAATTTTTTTTTTATTAATTTTTTTCTTTGCTTTATTTCATTGTGAATTGAATCATACATAGTTGTATTATTCATATGTTGCATTTTGACAGATTTTGCAGATTTTTCTATGAATTCTTTATTTCACTTGATTTAACTTGAAGTGAAAATGCTTTAAATTAAACTTAACTTTTAGCATTTTAATGTAATCATTTGACTATAATTTTAATTATTATTTTATTTTGACGGCTTGAAAACAACGCCTGTGCGTGGACCAATAGGAGTTGAGTGCGTCTTGCTACGTCAGACGTAAGGGATGACGTAGCTCCTCCTCTCGTGCTCCGCCTCTGTAGCCACACATTTCAGCTGTACTAGCGCTGCGGCTCCACTGGAAGCGGCTCTCCGACTCAGACTCCCCGCAGGAGAACCAGTGGGCGGACCGGCGAGAGGAAAGTTGACAGAAACCAGCAGCAGGAATCCCGCCGAACTCCGCGGAACCGACTCTTTCTGACGGTAAACATCTCTCCGACAGCCGCTAACGGAATAAAAGGAACCGCGAAAACGGAGGACAAGGTGTGGACTGAGCGGCTACAGGTAGCCCCGGCTGTCTGGAGGGTCATGCGGATCTCTGAGCTGTGAACCGCCGCAGACGAAGAGAACGAATCCGCCACCAGAGGGAGGACCGACGGACGGAGGAGGAGAGCCAGCATGTCCCGGAGAAAGCAGAGCAAACCCCGGCAGATTAAACGTAAGGAACCGACAACTTTATTCCTCCTTCGTGCTGTTTTTTTTTATCCTGGGAATTTTCCCAGAGAAACGGAATACTGGGAATCCAACCGAGAAACCACGGCGCTGAAGCTGGTGTCTGATGTGTAGCTGCGCTTGGATAAAGGGATATTCCACTAAATATCTAAAACAAATATGGAAAACTTTAACTCGTTAAACCTGGATTGGCTTATTCTAAGTACATCGAAGCAAATAATAAACTGTAAAAGTTTTATTTCAATGTTTAAAATCTAAATGATGCAGTATAATCAAATCTTAGTGTAAAATGCCATTTTTAAAAAATTATTACACAGATTGTAGAGAGTTTTCAAATAATTACTCAACATTTAAGGGTTATAAATGCTTAAAAAATGCATAAAATCACATATTTTTGGGATTTTATAAGCAAGATTGAGGTTTTCAGATCACAAATTCAGATTATTCTGCACACATTTGAGATTAGATTAAACATTACAATCAATATTGAATTAGAATAGATACTTTTGGCTATCTAAATAAAAGTTCACTTGCATTTTATTGCTTAACAAACCACAAACAATGAGTTAATAATCACTTTTAGATCAATCTAGTCCGGTTTAAGGAACCGAATCAGACCCTAACTTCAGTCAATCTGATATAAACCATTTCTGAGGCAGAACCGTTCAACTGGGCTCAGCTGCAGAGTTTTTCCCCTCCAGAGCCTCCCTGTCGGTGCAGGAAACTTTTCACTCCTTCCTCTCTCTCTTTCTCTGCGTTCAGCCTGTTTTTCTGTGTTTTTGTCCATCGGCAGCTGAGCTGAATGTGTCGCCGCGGCTTCCTGTTTAATTCTGTTGTGGAAACGTCAGTGTTCTCTGAAAAAGCCGATGTGAGGAGAGATAAGGCAGCGATCCGATGTGAGCTCAGATAAAGATTAAAATTGGATCTTTTTTTTATTTGTTTTCAGTTTCAGGCTGCACCCCCTGACCCCCCCCTCACCATCCCTTCCCAGAGATGGGGGCTGCAGATAGGCCTGCATGGCTGATCTCAGCCGCTGATAGCAGCTCACAATCAGATCTGGGTTTTTTTTTTTCGTTTTTTTTTCCATCTATCCTTTTAACTCAATAATGCATCTGGGGGCCGCTTGAAAGGGGCCCTTTTTCTGGTTCTGGTCTCCGAGCTTTTCCTGTTTATAAGACCTGCGAAGCTTTATCAGGTGGTAACTGATGTTCAGAGTTGATAGAAGAAGAAGAAAAACGCATTAAAAGGCTTGTTGCGCTCGGAGTTTTAATGAGTTGAGGAACAGTTAGGAGGCTGCAGCTGGAAGGTGTCTTATCTGTCTGTTTGGCTTTTTGCATCGTTGATTGTGTCACCCTGTCCTCAGAAACCTCCTGTCTGCTGGCAACACTTTGGAAGTTTAGTCTGCATGATATCACCTCGCAGAAATGCCTTCATGTTTGCAGAGGTCTGGTCGCTGTGATCAGATCCAGCATGCAGCAGGTGCATTTCGCCACGCAGGAGTTTGTTCTCTCATGAACTCTTCAGCATTTACTCAACTTTACATTTTATTTGTTTTTTGCACAACTTACATAAAGATTTCATTTTTCTCCCTTTTACAAATAATCTGAAACGTGTGGAGTGCTTGTGTAATTCATCTTCTCT
Source organism: Alfaro cultratus (assembly GCA_903066825.1). Taxonomy (NCBI): domain Eukaryota; kingdom Metazoa; phylum Chordata; class Actinopteri; order Cyprinodontiformes; family Poeciliidae; genus Alfaro; species Alfaro cultratus. The sequence goes on along the minus strand of CAEFZX010026287.1, from coordinate 53,135 downwards.
AATCAAGCCTTTTAATTAAATCATGTGCAAATCTTATAAACAGAAAATTCAGGATTTTTTTTTAGAGAAAAAACAGAGAAAACTCTTAGTCTATGTTCACACATTTTTTGTTGCTCTTGCTACTAATTAAATGCGATCAGACTTTTGGGTAACAAACCAACCCGCAGAAGAAGAAGAACGCTGACGTCACTCAGCAGCGCTCTGTTTACGGAAGTAATAACAGACTCCGCCTCTTTGGATTGATTTTAAAGTTTATTCAGCAGCGAGAGCCAAAAGTATTGTCTAAAAATCACAACAACACGAAAGAAGCTAATAAAACGTAAAAACAGCTAATAGAAATAAACTTCTGACACATTTTATAATTTTATGATTATAATTTTCAGCCAGTGTTTACATCCTGATTGATCTGGTTTCTTCTGGTGCAGAACTTTGACACATTTCTCACGCTAATGACATAAAAATCGGATAAAATACACAATTAATTTACTGTCATAAATGAAAGTGGCAGAAGTTATAGTTTTTGGGGGTGAAAAGATTGATCGTTCAGACTGTCATGAAAAAGTTGGACATGGGCAAAAAAAATCAAATTTGGGTCAAATTTGCATGACGTTTGAGCGTAGCCACAGTTGAGCGCTCAATAAAAATGTAAAGAAGTCGGTTTGCTCAGATGAGACCCAAAATTATCCTGAAAATACCACTGCTACTGTGAAACATGGTGGTGGCAGCATCATGCTTTCCTTCATGAGAGGAAAGGAAGCTGCTCAGAGTTAATGGGACGATGACAGAATACCTGAGGGGGTGCAGGTCCACTTTAAAACAGGACAACAACCCAAAAAATGCGCCTAAATGGAGCTACAAGCATAGAACGGCCTAGTCAAAGTCCCAACTTAAATAGAGTTGTGGGAAATTTAGAAGATTGCTGCTTGCAGATGCTCTCCATCTGATCTGAAAGAGCTTAGGGTGATTTACAAAGAGGAATTGCAATAGACAATTTACATTAACCTATGGGAGCTGAATACAAATGCACTCCACACTTTTCAGATTTTTGACTGTAAAAAATGCTGAAAACTGTAAATAGTTTTCATTCACTTTCACTTCAAATTAAAGAGCACTGAGGTTTGAAATGTGGCAGAAGGGAGGCCCAGAGATGAAACTCTCTTCTTCTTCTTTCTTCTTCTTTCTTCTTCTTCTTGTTGAAGCGTGTGAATTTTTTCAGAATAAACGCCGCTCCTCCTGTCATTATTGATTCATGTTGCTGTCAGAAATGCTGATGGTTGTCTGGTAAACTTCCCCCAGACCATCGTGACCTTTGCTGATATCTGACTTCATCTCTGTAGATCCTGAAGATGTTCAGCTTCCTGCCACATAAGCAACAAATCTGAGAAAGTAGATATTTGACTCAAATCGCTTTTAGCTGCTTACAGGATTTGCAGACACGTTCGTAATGAAATTCAGTGTTTTTATTTTTTATATACCTGTGACTGTGCTGCAGCTTACTGCTGGTGAAAATAAACGTCTGAATTTTAAGTAAAAAACAAGAAAGATTTGTGCTGATTTTTGATTAATTATTTTGATGCAAAGTAGTTTGAGTTCTTGTTGTTGTTTTCCTTTTGGTTTTTGAACAAAGATTTTCAAAATTGAAACTTGGTTTTGTCCTTTTTGTCTTGTTCTTAGAGGTTGTTGCTCTAAAATGCTTGAAATCAGCAGGATTTCACCTTTCAGACCCTTCAGCGTTTAGAGTTGTTGCTTTGCAGATGGAGACTTTTCTGTTTACTTTGCAGAAGATTTTAATTAACAAATTTATGTCTTAGTAAATTTTAGATCTAAATGTTTTTCTTTTATTAGCTGTGTTTTTTTCCCCCCTGTTTTGTTTGCTTTCACTTTGATGTTATAGTGAATAAAACAGACTTTGTCACACCCAGTAATTAGAACGGGCTAAATAAAGTTCAGGGTTTTCAAAGATTGTTTGTTGCTGGTAATAAATTAAAACTGATGTCTTGACCAGCAGGTTAGCAAACTGTACAGCTTTGAAACTCATTTCTGCACATTTTTTATAATTTATAAGAAAAATTAAAAAACGATCAAATTATGAGAAAAAAGTTAAAATAACACAATAATAAAGGTGTAACATTCTGACTTTATTCTCGTATCTTTACTCATATTATTGTGACTTCATTATTTAGCAATATTAACTTAAAAAATGTAAAGAAATTGTTGCCTCTGAAGTTTTCAACTTGCAGATTTTTGACCCAGGATTCAAAAAGTTGTGACAGCTACTTTAACCTAAGACCATAAATCACAAAGATTTTAATTTCTTTTTATCTTAAATGCAAAATGTATGTATTTTTTGTACAGTTTTTGCTTAATTATTGCTCTGAATATGTTGTTCTTTTAACAACTGGCCTTTTTTAGAGTCTGCAGACTCTAGTTAACGATTAATCGATTATTAAATTAATTAATTATTTCAATAATCGATTCATGACGATTAAACTGATTATTTCAGCCATAATTAACGTTCTTTTACCCTAAAATGTACTCATACTTGTGCAAACAGGTTTTTGCCTGTTCATTTTTAAACTTTTTCTGTGACTGTAGATGCTAAAGCGAGCAGAACGCGGTCGGGTTCTCATCCAGCTCAAGTCCAAACTTGATCCCTTCTCCAACCCCTGCAAGGATTAAGTAGGTGGACAAAATTAAAGTTGACGTTCTCATGCCAGAGGGGATATAAAGTCCCTCCAAGGAGGTCTGGACCCGATTTCAGTAGCAGAGCTCATTATATCCCTCAGACAGAACCAGGAAAACTTTCAGACGAGGTTCAGTTTGTTGGATCTTGTTTCCCAAAGCCGATCCGGGACCATTCAGCCTTCAGATTCACAGAAGTAGCCGCTGATTTCAGCTGCAACCTGCTCCGTGTCACTTCCTGTTTTCTCATATCTGCTTCCAGCAACTAACGATTATTTTGGGAATCGGTTATCCTGTTATCGGTTACTCTGATGATTAATCGGTTAAAAAATTGGCACATTCTGCAGCTTTTTCTTTTAAATGAAAATAAACAAATTACATTATTTTTTAAAATAAGAAAAGAAATAATTTATTGCCTAAAAAGCAAAAACGTAGCATTACTTTACTCTGCCATATGAGGAGTTCTGGGTACAATACATTTACAAAACAGTTTTTTTTCAATCATAAATGCAAAATGTATATATTTTTTTACAGTTTTGGCTTAATTACAGCTATGAGTGTGTTTTTCTTTCAGCAAATGGCCTTTTTGAGTCTGTTTACTCCACTTAATGATTAATTGCTAATTTAGTTGACGAGTACTTCAATAATTGATTTCAGTCTTATTTCCATTCGAAGTTTGAAACTCCCAGCTCCAGTACAGCCGACACCGAGGCCTGCGGTTGTATTCCAGACTCCGAGGCCGATAAACTCGGCCCAGACTCGTTGAGCGTGAGAGAGCATGTGTGCGTTTCCAGGGTGTCATGGCCGCCTTTGTCAGCTGCCTCGGTTCTCCTTCACGCACCGGGCTGCCGGGCTGAGATCGGACGGGCTCTCAGCCCCGTGACTCTCTTGTGATTTGGCTGACATTTTGATAGGACGGAGTGGGGAGTGATAAGCTGTTCGGCTGGGATACGTTGGAGGTGAGGGGGTTAGCCTCTGGTGCTACTTCTACCTTTGCTGCTCTTACTGCTGTAGATGTTTAGAGCCAAAGTCCCACCATTTTCAACAAAGAGTGAAGACTTTAAGGGTGGAAAACTAGAAACTGAAGATGAGAGAGACTTTGTGTTTCTTTTATTGGTTTGGTTTAACCCTTTAAACACAATTTAGGCTTAGATAGAATAAACTCAATCCAGATTAGCTCATTGTACTTGTGTGGTGTTTGAGAAAAACCAAACGTAGAGTACTGAGAGTAACTTCTTAAATTTTGTTTTCCAGCAGCCAGACCTTTATTTTGTTATTGGAGTTTTAAGACATTCTTTTCTTTCTTTGCATATTTTTAGTCCAGTCCTTGTACCTGACCTCGACACAATGATGTGCACTGTGTGCTCAAACAATAAGGATAATGGACAAGTTGATCACTATACAAGTGTCATGGCTAAAAAAATTCACTTCAGTAGTGTTTCAAACTCATGTTTACTTTAAAAAACACAGATATCATGTTTAAGGCCCAATAATTATGGCATGGTAACTGGTTAACTTAAGTATGTTAACTAGACTGATGAAAACCTAAGATATGATGAGGCAGTTTAGCTAAGGTAAACTAAGTTAGACTAGGAAAAGATAAGCCATCTTTAGATAGGCTAACATGATCTAGGGAACTGTTAGCTAGGGCAAGCTAATTTGAGATAAGCTAAGATGACCACAGATGTTTTATTTTAGCTTTTACTGTAGGCTAAAGTAAAATGGGGAAAGCTAATATTGGGTAATCTTTAAATATAATCAAAGCTAAACCAAACTAGCAGCGCTAATGTCCGAGAAGCTAGGAAAACCCAAGTAAACCAGGCTAAACTCAGATGAGCTAAACTACAATAGGTTAAGCTAACATAAGGCAAACTAAGTTTAGATAGGAATACAGGAAGTTAATGCAAACTAATGTAAGGTTAGCTAAAGTGAATTTTAAATATGATAACCTAAAATGTGCACACTAAAATAAACTAAGGCAAGCTGAAATAAAATAAGCTGAACTGATCTAAGATGACTAATGCAAGATGTGCCACACAAAGCTAAGCTAAACTAATTTGAGTTAAGCTAAGGAGGGTAAAATAAGCTATTAAAAATATGTTTAGATTGTATGAACTAAGGTAACCTAAGCTAATTATGAGCAGTTTTATCAATATTTAGTTTTTTTTCCTGCTTTTGTGTTGTGTGAAGTTTACCACATTGTTACTATGAAGCAGAAAAACATCAATAATCTGATGGTCATTTGATGTTTGTCAGCATTTTTTTACATAATAACTAATTTGGGAATCTTTTTTGGAGCTAAAATAATTTTTCTGTCATTTTTTCACAGACGCAACCAAATAAATAATAAACAAACAGCTAAAAAAAGAGCCTAGACATCCAGTTTAAAGTTGATTCAGTGAATAATCTTTTTTTTAAAATTAATGTTCATTTACTCAACTCTTCCTGAACAACAACTTGCAGGAGGTGATAACAGAAACAAGAAGGAAAAAATCTAATCTTGTAAAGTAAATGTATGCATGTTTTGGTCTTGGTACCGAACAGCTGCACTTTCAACAAATGTTTTTAAATAACTAAAAATAAAAATCTAATCAGTGATTCTTGTAAATATGTGGATCAAGGACAAATAGGCAAATTACACAACAAGCCAAAAACATAAAGCTTATTGGACTGGATCTGAATGCTGCCTCTTGTGGCCATCGTAGGAACTGCAGCTGCTTTGCTTGGGGGTTTTGTTTTTACGGGTAGAAGCTTTTTGTAAATTTTTTTTTTCCTTTCAGTGAAAACTAAAAGCTGACAGCTGGTAAAGTTCCAAATTAGTCCCAATTTTAAACTTTCCAAGCTGACATAACTTCAAAAAGATAACATGAAGACAGCTGAGTTTTTATATCTCTTTGAACAGTTTTTCTCTCCAACAACAATGGATTAATTCCAGGGGCTTTCTGGAGGCTCAGAGTGAGGAGGAGAAGGAGTTGTTTGTGTAGTAGATAGATATTTGTCTATGTGTCTTTGTGCGTCATCCTCCCTAACGGCTGGCGATCTTTCAGCCTGATACGGCTCCTCTCCTCGATGGGGGAGATAGCATGCAGGCGGCCCACTGAGGCTGGATTCCCCGAGCTTATATTTTGGCGGTTGAGATGGGAGACGTGATAAAAGTTGGCGGCGATCGCTGCAGCTGATAATGCGGGAAGGTGGAGGGGGAGGCAGACGGAGGGAGAGTAATTACATCTGGATGCTGCATGTTGACGGGCTTCCGTCTGCAGATGAATGAATAGATTGAAATAAAAAGAGAAAAGCAGCAGGAAGTGGAAGTAAGCAGAACGCATAGCTGTTAGATGAATGTGTGTGTGTGTGTGTGTGTGTGTATGTGTTTTTAATGGCAGCCCAGCCAGCCATGCTGCTCCCCCACCCTCTGACAAAGATGTTTGAGGCAGATAAGGAGGCCTGCTGATGGTAGATAGATAACCAGCTGCTGATCCTCTCTGCTGATTGGGCGCTGCTTTGTGACATCACCCTTCCAGCTCAGAGGTCAGTGTGAATAATAAGGCTGCCTCCCACGACTGAGAGCAAACCAGGACGTCTGCAGAGGCCAGATGAGGAAGCTGACCTCCTCCTCCTCCTCTTTTTTCTTCCTCCTCTTGAATTAATACCAGCTCAAAGTTAATAAAAAATATTTGTTGTTTTAAAAGCTTCACATATTCACAGCAGAGAGATTAATTTGTTGGTTTTGTGAACTCTGAATTCCACACACCCACCCGGCCGCCTCACACAGCAAGGCGGCGGCGGCTCTCCCCTCCTGCGTGTGTTTCTTTAACTCCGGCTTTGTTCTGCTTTTAGCTCGATGTGAACTTTAGATAAGCCGCGGGGCCTGATCTCCGGTGCAGATACAGATCTCCCGGCGTGATTAGAGTTGTTATCGGGCCGGAGCAGGCGGGAGCAGAGGCTCCGCTGCAGCGGCGGCGACGGGAGCAGCCGGGGTCCGGACCCTGGCAATCAGTTCCAGCCCTAATGGGATTAATGTTGTTGTATAATTAGATGATAGGTGTGAATGCATTGCTTTCTCCTCCTCCAACTCCCCTCCACTCGCGCTTACAAGCATTGTCATTGATTAATTTAATTAGAATTAATGCCACGTATTACTCATTCCTGATTGTGTGTAAGATAGAGCAGACATGTTAGGAAATTCTGATGTTAGTTGATTTTTATCTCTGGGTTTTTCTCTTTTTTTAACTGTTCTCTGAAAGGCGTGAAGATTGTAGCGTAAACTGAAGGGGAAGAAGAAGAAGAGGAAAGTGGCAGCATCAGCAGGATGACTCGCTCTTGGTTGATGCCACTGACAGATATTAACGATGGTGACTGATTGGGTATCACGCAGGCAACGAGTCTCATGCTGGAGATCAGATATCTTTGCGGGGAGCTGCATCAGGCTGCAGCCGTGCGCACGTTGAACTTTCACACGCTACCTGGGGGGGACAGAATGCAGCCAGCGGCGCCCCTGCAGACATGGCGACGCTCCAGCTGAAATTCTGCTTCCTGTGCAGGATAAATCAGGTGTTTACCATCTGATGTTTTCAAATACTTTAAAAGAAATCTCACTTTCAGGTGCCTGATGGATTGTGGATTTGTTTGCATGCATGTCTGGGTTTGCATTGTTGCTGTCGAAGCAACACTGATGGAGAGTGTTTAAGAATATTTTCACACCTGATAGTCTGGTAAACTTGCAAGTTGCAAGATTTGTTACGTTTCCAGCTGCTGTGGTTCATTTTCACACTGCTCTGTGTCAAATAAAACAAACCCTTTGAAAAACCTGTTCCCCTCCTCTCCTGTGGGGGCGCTGCACCAAGAACCACTGAAGGAAACGACACAAAAACCTCAAAAGAAGACACTGAGCGCAACTTCCTTGTTCACGAAATGCAAGCAAAAATGGAGTGTCGTCAGATTTTAGCCGTTTCGTATTTTGGCAAAATTAGCGGTAAACATGCCGGTTTGTTTTGGTTGTCTTTACCCAGAATGCCTTGCTCTGCTGTCTGCTTCTTCCAAAAATGGAGTGGCGTCAGATTTTAGCGGTTGTAAGATTTCTCTTTTGTTCGTAAAAGACCATAAGCCATTTCTCCCGCTAATGCTAAACTTGTGCGTTTGTTTTGATTGTATTTACCCAGAATGCCCTGCGCTGTAGTCCATTTCCTGCTCCGATCCGCTTATCGTTCACATATGCATTGAAACCGCACCAGAATTCAGTTTAACTGAACCGAGTCTGGTTTGTAAGTAGACCAGAGTTTACGTTTTTAGTCCGATTACGCATTCACCTCTCCCTTTCTAAAGAAATGAACCAGAGTTGGATTAAAGTGGACCAATCAGGGCTGGTGTGAATGAACCCAAAGTGTGTGTGTGTGTATGTGTGTGTGTGTGTGTGTGTGTGTGTGACCAGACTCAGTAAAAGAGGGAAGTTGACAGGAAGCACAGTTTGCATTCGGTGTGTGGATGAGTTATTGCTTTTTCCTGCTGTTTACCCATGAGTCGGCTCTGGTGGCGCTTCACGCTTCGCCTGCTCACTGCAGCTGTAAATGCTTTCACCTTTGACCCCTGCTCTGGCGGCTACACATAGGAGGGAGGGAGGGAGAGCAACGGTAGCGTAATCGCTGTCCAAACTGTTTGCTTAAGCAGTAATTACCTCTCTGCCTGCTCGTTTCAGGGAGCCATCTGAGGGCTTAACTCACTACCGGTGTTGTTTACCTAACTGGGAGAGACCGCAGAGTCCAAATCTACCTGAACAGAGAACTGAGGCTCGGTTCTGCTGGTTCTGTTTGTGGGGAAACCATGAGCCACGTGGCTCTGATGTTTCTCGGCAGAAACTCCTGATCCAGCCCTCTTTTCTTTCTGATTTCCTTCCTGAGATCCAGACTTTCCTGTTTTCTTTTGAAATGGTCATGATCAGTGGTTCGGAGTGTTTTCCTCTGGACTTTGGCTGGTTTTTATTCACATATAAAAAAATAAAATGGAGCAACTCCACCTGACGAGCTTTGCAGAAGTTGGAAAATTGAGCATAATAATAATAAACTCCTGCAAATGAATAAATCTAAAAGTTATGTTCAAAAACACATTTAAATTGTTCAGTTTTGCCATCTATAAGTTTATTTCTCAGCATATTAACACATTAATATATATTTAGATTCGGGCTGGAAGTTTAAAGTGCTAATTTTCATGAAATAATTTAATAGATTTTATCACATTAAAAATCTCTACTTTTTAAAATTTTCATAGAAAGGTTTAGTTTAAGAAATTATCCAATAGGTTGCTGGAAAAAAGCCTAAAGTAGCATCTTACTGCTAGCCATGTAGCAGCATCACGTTTAGCATGGTGATGTCAGTATTTTCAAAAAAGCCCAAACTGTTTCTAAAACTCTCAAAAACTGAATGGGTTTAGTTGCTCTTTGCACCGATCTGATGGTTGAATTATCCAAATAATCGATTAAAAACAATAAATGTCTTTGTTGCTGAGCTCACATGTAAATTCATTCAACAATTCAGCAGCAAAAAATTTTAAATGTTGCTTATTGTCTGTATATAGTTTGTGATTAAAACGCAATTAATTGCAGTTAATTAATTACAGACCCTGCAATTAACTCAATTAATTTTTTAATGGAATCCCACTTCTAATTTACATGTAAATTTGCCCGGTTTGAGCTGAAGCTAATTTACGTCTGTTGACATTTCAGGTATTAACCTCAGAGCCACCAAGCTGCATAAACACACACAGGCTTCCAAATACTAAAATATCCATAATAGAATAATCATAAATGGATAAAATCACATGGTGTTGCATGTGAGGTGTTTAACATGCTCACTTGTAAAATCTGACTGAGACAGTTAGTCTAATGTCTCTAAAGGAAAGAAACTTCTTATTGAAAAGCAACAGTTTAAACAAGGAAATAACATGGAGATGGTGATATGAATAGATTTTATTCTCAAACCTTTTAGTGCTTCCTTATATTCACAAGGTTTAGTTACTGAAGTGACATTATTATTATTATTATTATTATTATTATTATTGGGTGTATGAACAGTCAGATGTTTTGCAGTTGTGCAGGTTGAAAGCAACATTTTCTAAGTTTTTGATGTGGCTTTTAAATGAAAGCATCTTGTCAAGTTGGATTGGACTGAAAATTTTACCTTGATTTTTCTGTGACAGTTTGGACACGTGGTTCTAAATCCAACCTGAATCTGAATGTCCAGGTCGCCTTCATTCGTCCTGACTGTCTTTAATACTCGACAAACATCACTATTCTGCAAAGAAAAACAACAACCATGGCGGACGATAATGAGGATTAAGTTATTAATGTCCTGGCTCCAGTAGGACAACAACCTCAAAATTGTAATATACGCTCCACCGTTAGCATCCATGTTTACAAACACGGAGCTTTTCTTCTTCTTCTTTGTTATGGCGGTTGGTAAACACTGAGCACGCTCTCTGTGTGTGACCTTATTGTGACCTTTGACACTTTCAGGTCATATGCCGTTCACAGACAAGTCGCATTTATGTGGAAGTTGGTTTACACCGATTTCCTTAATTTTGGGAGATTAGAGATCAGCCGATACTTACATGTGAAGCCGATCTTATCCATTGATTTTATTTACCTCGGTCGTCTAAAAATCAGCCACTGTCCTCTTCTGCTCTCCCATTAGAAAGATTTGACTGATGGACCGGCCCACCAGGTGAATCATGGACATTTGTAGTTAATATTCATCCCACTGTTGCCAATTCACCAACTTTCTTTCTATATTGAGCAACATTTCAGACAAAAAGAAAATTGGTATCGGCCAAAACTGGAATCAGCAGGTTGGTTCTTTTTAAAAGATTGGTAATCGGCGATCGGCCAGAAAACTGCAATCGGTGCACCCCTATTTGAAAATGTGAACAACCGCGCAAAAAATCTGAGTTGAGTTTGAACGATCCCATGCAGTTTAAAAGATCACAGAAAAGTGAGTTAAACCTAAAGAAGAGCGCTGTGGGTTGGGATTCATTCACAGGACTGTATCTGTGTTTGTGTTTCTGGGAGAAGGAGTCAACCCGTGTTATGACAAGCCCCCTCCTGCTCCCGCTGGCAGCGATAAGACGGCCCATTTGCTCCTACTGTGCTGAGCGCCGTGTTCCGGAGCGTTAAGGCAACCTGGACAAACAACACCACCTGACCTGCTTTTACAGCCACCCGGCCTCACAGACAGACAGACGACGGACAGACAGACAGACGGTAACCGTCGCTGCAGATCCACAGGCCTCAGATACTAAACCAGGCAGGTTCAGAGGTCACAGATGAAGGAAACGTCCGGTTTCAGGAGCTGATAACACGATTTTCTAGACGATAAATCGTCCCAGAAATTTTTGCAATAAACGATAATATTGTCATTTTGAGACAATTTTCAAATAACATAACAATAATGCACAATTTTTTATCTCAAAGATACAACAATGTCAGTTTCTGCAGAACATTTAACACTGAAACTGGAAAACATTTTAAATGTTCAAAATAAAGAAGTAAAGCAACTGAAACAACAATAATTAAAATAAATTATGAAATTTCTGTAACCAAAGGTGCATTTCAGAAATTATTAATCATTCAGCTTAGACAGGGGAGACAAAAAAGTGTCAAACGTTTGCAGCGTTTCTCAAAATGTCGGCTTTTCAACAATAATATTAAAGGGAAACATTTATTTGATGATTTTTGTCCAAATGGAAATGATAATGTTCATTTGGATTTATTATGCTAATTGATATATTGTTTACTGTGACAGGCTTAGTCATGATTTCTTGATATTTGGCTTTTGTAAAACTATTTTATTGAGCTACATATGAACTATTTTGTTAACTTTACAACAGCAATAATAATAGATTTATATTTTTTATTCCCTTTTATCTTGAGATCTCAAAGGGATTTAGTCTCCAGAAGAAACTTTTCCAGAGTTTTTGTGCTTCCTCCAAAAGTAACTTTGCAAATGTATCTCATGCTATTTTCTCTTTAAGCTTTTTAAAACAACCTGGTTCTGTATTTTTCCATTATAAATTCTCAGGTGTAACCTGCAAACTGAGGCCTGTTAGTTCAGGATGGAGCTTTTAGGTTTTCCGTAACGTCTCCAAACATTGACCTGGAGGTGAAGATTTATAACTTTCATTAGTTTTTAATGTAGAATGATAAACTTGAGATAATTTTGAACAAACATTTGCTGATGTTTTTCTGTTGACAATCTGATCAAAATGGCGGAACATCTTTGATTCTCTACCCAGATTAATTGAACTTTTTCCTTCTGCATTAAAACAGTAAATTACCTCAATTCTAACTTTAATGGATATTTTGTAATTAACTCATCAATCTTAGTCTGAAGGTGATGGATGCATAATTTCCTTGACACAAATCTCAATTTATTTTTCTGATTATTAATGGCGTAGCGATTTAAAAATCCCCCAGCAAAATTCAGTTTAACGCCATAAAAGCAGCAAATATTCACATGCTGGAGCTTTGAAGCAGCAAATGTTTGCATGAGACAAACTGATTAGTTGTTGCAGAAACAATTACATCTGGATAAGAAACTGCAATCAAACAGCTCAGCTATTTCGTAGTGGCTTTATAAACTGAAATATTATTTTCTGGAGCACTCAGATAAATTTTCAGTCTGCAGAAAGTTATTAAATATTTAAGGTTTGATTCAAATGAAGCAGTTGACGTATCAGGTGAATCCAGGAGATTTAAGCTGCTTGGGAAGAGAAACAAGTTGAAGAAGAGGAGAAAGAGAAGATGATGAAGGGAATGAGGAAGTAGCGGAGAGGACGTGAGGCGAGGCGGCGATAAGGGCGAGCCGGCGACCGGGACAAAGCGAGCAGAAAGAGGAGAAGCTGGAAGAGCCTCCAGGGAGACCCTTTAACAGAAGAGGTCTAGACCGATGGCTCCTCTCACTGTCTGAACACACACACACACACACACACACACACACACACACACACACACACACACACACACACACACACACTGATTGTGAGATGGCAAAACATAAAATTTGCACAGGTCTTTCTGACCTTCAGGCACTTAAAACCTGGGAAATGACCTGCAGAAGTTTACACAGAGAGCAATACTTGATAAACAAAGTATTTCCATTTCTTTCAGAGCTTAAAGCTTTACTGTGCAGATAGATTTATACCTACAATGACTTATTTAAAAAGAAAAACAAGTCCTGAGTGGGTGTGTTTGCATCAAGAGGCAAAACTGACTCACCAAGCAGGAGGATGACCTTTTGAACCTTAAACTTGTTCTTTCTTCTCACCACAACACCCGCTGATGACACAACATGAAGAGTAAATATGAGACAGTCATCACTTTCTAAACTTAGTTTGCTATATTTCCAAAGTAACTATTTCTATTCCCAGATGTTTCGCCTTTGGCCACAGTGAGATGTGAGTGAAAAGCTCTGTTTGGAGCTCCACTGCTCAGCCAGACTTTCCAGTAGAAACACTGTTCAAAGTTTAAACGGCTCATAGAAAGTGAAACTTTTTCTGACTGAATTAGCATTTTCATATCTTTTACAGTTTTTACACAGCCACAGCTTAAGTTTGAAATATTTGAGATTTTCTTCAGTTCAGATGATGATGATGATGATGTCACACACTCTAGATTCTGAGCTTATGAAATATTCAGAAACGTTTTGATTCAAACCTCATTCATGGCCAAAGTTTCACTCCCACATGGGGAATTTATACATCGAAACAAAGATATTTTCATCTACTTTCACCCAGTGCGTCTCCCACTGCTGTAGGACTTGGAGTTTTTTTCCACATCAGCCCAGAGAGCAGGGAGCGCACACCCAATCTCTAATTCACTCCGGTTTATTTTTCATCTCTTTCTTTCCAAACTGGAACCAAAGGCTCTTTTCAATCTGTCATATTTTCTACATAAAACACTGCAGGAACATGAAAATGTCAACAAATGACCATCAGAAGCTTGTGACACTGGAGGTTAAAAATCTTTTTAATACGACTTCCAGTTTTTACTCAGTCATTGCTTGTTTGAGGCTTAACTGTTTATCTGTTTTCCCATTTCCTTGACAGGTGTTCAGAAATGGAGGGAGTAACCATAGCAACCAGTGACTCAGCATTCTGTGGTTGCATCGCTTAGCAACCTTTTGTTTCTAAAAAATATCAATCTGTTATTATGTAAGGACCAAATTGCCAAAGAGGCCTAAAAGAAGGAATTTGACGTATGTTGGATTTTTCAGGCAGGTAAAAATTTTTTATCTGGTTTACTAAAATTTGTTTTGGTTTATTTTATTTATTTATTTTTTTTTATTTTTCCCCACCAGGGGGCTTTTTTTTTGTGGGCTCTAGTGTCCCTTATTTTGACAGTAGGCTGACAGGAATGGGGTAAGAAGAGGGGGGAAGACATGCGGCAAATGCCTCCGGGTCCGGGAGTCGAACCCGCGACGGCCGCGTCGAGGACTCAAGGCCTCCAAATGTGGGTCGCGCTATCCCCTACGCCACCACGGCACGCCCTTGTTTTGGTTTATAAAATGAAATGAATATGTTTGTCGGTGCTACTTGGACTCCAAATGGTTTACTCAACAAAAAGTGGAATCTTTTCTGTTGTCCTAGTACGACAGACATTTTTCATTATTTGTAAAACCCGTGACGTTTATTGTTAAGCAGAATAAATGTGGACTTTGTGGTTGCAAACCTTTTCAGTGATGCTTGTAAACCCAGAGAGGTGGAGTCTGACCTGAGAACTGAGCCACATTGGATCCAGGTGAGACTATTCAGACGTGTGTTTTTATGTCAGGATTGAGTTACGTGGGGAGGACGGCGGCTCCGTCTGTTGCCTTCCCTTCACGTCTCACTGTGAACGTTATGAGTCATGTGAGCCAGCGGCGTCGCAGCGATCCGGCCCTCTGGATGGCTTTGTGCTCGCCTAAACCGCGCTGCTCCGTCTCTCCATGACTGATAAGTGAGCTGCCAATCACACCGACTCTGTCTGTGTGGGTGTCAGCAGGATCAGCATTACTGAAATGACTGCAGATCTGCTGCAGATGGTTTCCTATTGGAAGATATAATTCACTAATTCGGGGTTATGCAAATAAATTCCTGAAGAGAAGAGTTATTTCTGTTTTAATAGTTGAAACTAAACAGGAGAGTCGAAAACTGCATATTAAAATGTTTCCAGATAATTTAAAGTAGCATACTTGAGAAGCCGATTTTGAGAAAACAAAACTTCCATGTATTAATTGTGATCTTTTAAAGTTATTTTTAGAATAGGGTTGAATATTTTGAATTTTCCAGACTATATTTTTCTACTTTGGAAGCTGAAATACTTTAGCACAATGCTACGTTAGATGCTGCTGGCTGTTAAGACGGTTTCCACATTGTGTGTTTTAGTAGGTGCATTGAACATTATATTGGACATATTTTCTATTGATGTTGATCATGTGTCTATTTTCCAGCCCTAATTTCAGATATTTGAAACCAAAAATGAATAAATAATTATCGACATTGACTGAAATCATGATGCACTGTTCAGGCACACAGTCCAGCCCTAATTTCAGATATTTAAAACAAAAAACAAACAATTAGTAATTATCTATATCAACTCATATAAAATACTTATATCACAATACAATTTTCAACCATATCGTCCAGGCCTAATTTAAGATAATTAAGACAAAAATTCATAAAATTTATCAACATCGTCTCATATGAAATGCTTAAATTATGGTACGATTTTCAGTCATATCAATCAGCTCTAACATCATATATTTAAAACAAAATCTAATCAATAATCACCAATATCAACTGATATGAAAAGTTTATGTTGATACTTTTTCCAGACATATTGTTGTCCAGCTCCATTTTCATATATATATATAAAATCTAATCAATAATTATTGATATCAACCGATACAATCCTATATATATCGTGATACATTTTCCTGCCGTATCATCCAACATAAAAACTCAGCCACAGCTGGTTTTCTGAACACCTCTTCCTGCTGTCCTGCTTTTGAAATTCCCCTCGACCCTCATCTTCCTCTATCTTCACCCTTCCACCTCCACTCCTCTATCGCCCCCTCTTTCATCCCACCTATCTGCGCGCCCCTCCCCGGGCTGCGCAGACCCGTGGCCTCGGCCAGCCAGGTCCTGGCGCTATGATAATGTGGAAAGTTGAACTGGCCCCATTACAGCGAGGCTGATGGGAGGGCCGATAACGCCGTTGATAATGGGTGCAGATAGCGCTGACACAGCGGTCCAATAGCCTGGCCTCCCCCCACCGTTCACCCACCCCCACCCCACCCATTATCATTCCTGCCCACCGATGGGCTCCCAGAACGCTATCTCCTCTCCATTTCCACTCCTGCGACAGATAAGAATGGAAATACTGACTTCATAGCTGACTGATTAAAGTGTCTGCCTTTCTTGATAATACACAGATAAATTATGTTTTTTTTCTTCCTCTTCTTCTCCTCTCCTTCCGTTCTCTATCTGGAAAAGGGTGGGGCCGAGCGGAGAGGAGAAGAGCCCCCTCCCCTGCTGGTTTCTCGGCTCTTTTTAAGGAGTTTGTCTCCGTTTCTGGTTGATCCAGGACGGTTTATCGCGTTTAAACGTCCGGGTCCAAGGAGAACTTGTAGTGCTGGTTCTGAAGGAGGGTGAAGTGTGGGTCGGGGGTGGTTTGGGGCGGGGGTGGTTAACATCCAGATGGACAGAGATTAGGAGCAGCTGAACTCCCACTGCAGCTGCAGCCGTTTCCAGGTTGACTTTTTTATCAGCGATCGCTCCAGTTTGATACCGGCGAAGATCCCTGATGGATACGCTTCCTGCATCCGAATCCCCATCTGCTTTTCATCCCCCTCCCAAACAAAACCCGACCCCTCCCACCCCTGTTTCTTATCTTCAGCTCTCCAGCTCTCTGTTCGTCCAACTGAACTTCTGTCCTCCTTCATCCTTTCACTTCTCCTCCTCTTCCTCAGGATCATATCTGCTTTCCTTCACTACCTGCCAACCTGGCTGGGATTAAAGGAGAGGTGTTCAAACTTTTGGCACAGAGGGACAAAATCGACAAGTTCAAAACACTCAGGGGCCACAAATTATTTTTTATTTTGTTCAGTTAAAAATGTATGATTAAAGTTGAACTAAGAAAATATGTTAAAAATAAAATAAAATTATGAGAATAAAGTAAAAAAAAAAAGAATAAAGTTGTAATAATTTGAGAATTTATTCATAATATCTCAAAGTCACACGAGAATAAAGTTGTAATAATGTTGTAATAATAGGAGAATAAAGTTGTTGTAATAATAAGAGAATAGTCATAATATCAAAAGATTAAAGTCTTAGTATTACCAGAATAAAGTCGTACGAGAATACAGTCGAAATAATGAGAATAAAGTCAAAATATTTTCAGAATAGTCATATAAAGTAATAGTGCTTTATCCTCTAGTACAAATTAACATGCAATTTAATTAAAAAGATCCTAGAATTATTCTCAAAGTTGTCCAGTTTCCTAACTTGTTACTGAAGATATTAATTTTAGTTTACTCCTTCAACCAAAAATAAGAACCGTCTTTGAAACCCTTAAATGCATTTTGCCCATTGGTGTGATAAAGTTTGTTTTTGATTAAGAAGTCGTTGGAGATTTATTATAACATTAAAATGAAAGCATAAAGAAAAAAAATGGCTAAGAGAAAGGGGGGACACTTGTTTTGAACCTAAAATTTTAATTCTAAAGATAAACATTTGTTATTGAAAATCTCATACAAAGAAAAACAAAAGTCTCCATTTGCATCAGTGACATTTAAACCAGGCCAGGGGCGGGACAAAACCACTCTCTGGGCCGCAAATGGCCCTCGGGCCTCACTTTGGACACCACTGGATTAAAGCTTCTGAAGGTATTTCTAATTCTGTCTTTAAACACCTCTGATTATTATTAGTGAGCAACACCTTAAATGCATTTCAAGAAACACCAACCCTTCCTGCCACGCCGGCTTATCAGATATTGCATGCTTTTATTTTGAAAAGCTTGCAGCTCCTTCTGATCCTGCTGCTTCTGCCGGAGCATCCGTGATAAAGTTGCCGACGCCCGTTTGCTTTGCAACCAGCTCCCTTCTGTGCCGTAACACGTGCTTGTTGGACAGTAATTTAATCCTTTAAACAGTTGATAATCAGTAAATATTCCTCGAGGGGAAAAAAACTGAAGCTTGTGTATATCCGGAACCAGCTGGTTCTGGAGGCTCAGCTTGGTTTGGATCACAAACTGGACCTGAGACATGCTTACATCAACTCCTGTTATTGATTAGATGATCTGTGTTTCTGTTTAGGATTGAAGCCCATCTGACCCAATCAGATGAAAGGAAAGAGGTGACAGCGTTTCTGCAGTGTCTTAATTAAAAGAAAATTTTAAGCTTTAAAACTCAGAAATTCCCAGATTTGTCCCTCTATGTCTAAATGTTTATCCCTTCTATTGTTTTTGTTGTTGTTGTTGATATTTGCACTCGAAACGAGATTGTTTGTTTTTAGCAGTGCAAAATATATTTTATTCAATTTTAACAAGACACTCGTCTTCTCCAGCAGCCATTGTACAGCAGTGGTAAAACCAGCTGACCAAATGCGCTGGAACTCCATTTGGGTTGCTAGGTAACGGGCGGAACTCTGTTGTGGTTGCCAGGTAACGACACAGTGCCTGTTGATTTGTGACATTCCGGAAGTTTTTGAAAAGGCTAAAAAAAATATCAAGTTATTGCCAAAAACCAGCTGTGTTTTTTTTTTTTTTTCAACGCTTGTGATGTTTTTAGATGCATTTGAGATCTAAATATAAGTATAAAATGTGCAAAATGTGACTTTTCCAAAGTAATTCCCTTTAACACACTGTAGGAGCAATTGCAGTCTTATGTAATGTGTTGTGAAATTAAGTTATTTTTACTTCTATCTGCATTAAGTGATGGCTTGAAAACTTTGAGAGTTCACCACAAATGTTCTTCTTTGGCCGATCAAACAGAAAAGAGTTTCTCCTTTTGCTTTTCACAATATAACAAAAGTCATAATTGATGCTCCAGTAGATTTTAACAAAAATGGCATTTATTCCAGACTTTGATCAACTTTGACTGATTGCTATCAGACTTTGTTGTTCCCCAGCCTCCACCTGATGCACCTCGTCCGCCCGGCGTTGCCGCGGCGTCGCTCAGGCATCCCGATGCGTCGCTCAGGCATCCCTCCAGCCGAGCAGGAGTTGTTTCCCCCTGCAGGAAGCAGCGGGACGGAACAACACGCTGTTCGGCGGGGCCACACGAGCTGACCTTGATAGATTAGACCCGGAGAGGCTTTTCTGTCTGACACAGAGCGATGATAAGTCTGCGAGAGAAATAGTTTTTCCTTTTCTCAGAAATATGGCTGCTTTGCAGGCCGGGAAGAGATTGTGAGCGTTTTATGTGAGTCTGCCTCAACCAACCAATCTTCCTGTCTGTGTCTGCTAATAAGCAACCACCCTCCTCCCACCTCACCAGATCACTTATCTAAATATATTTTTCCCTTTTCCTAACCCCTCGCTCTGCCCGGCTCATATGTGACCAGTTCTATCGCAGCGTTTCACACATTAACCGGGCCGAGGATGCACAGAAATCACCATAAAGGTTAATTCGATACCGAAACAGGCGAGTTTAGCAGTTCTTTTAAGGGCAGCGCTCCTTTTTTTGTTGTTTTTTTGTCCTGAGTCCACAGAGGGTTGGGAGTGGAAGGCTTGAGAAAGAAAAGAAAGAAGAAGAAAAAACAGAAACTGCGATAAAAAGCCGAGATAAGAGAGTGACCGTGTTGTGTAGGAGTTGATATCAATGTTATCTATCTGTCTTTTTTCACTCTGCGAGCCCTTCTCTTGTTTTTTCAGCCCTTATCTTGCTCCACCAAAATGCCAGGAACAAAAAGGGGAGAAAGAAAGAAATTACCGTGCAGATTATTCATGGGGTAGGCTGATAAAGTGTTGACGCTGAAATTAAGACCAGTGTTCGGCCGTGGCTTTTTTTTTCTCCTCAGCGTCTGTTTTTCATACCGTTATTTGTATTTTTTATTTCTGTCTGAAGGTTTCTACTTCGTGTGCAAGCTGTGCAGTGATAATTTCCTGCCGTTGGTTGCTATTAGCAGATTAGACCTCATTTAACTCTTTGTGCCCTCCCTGACACCAATTCATTACATGCACACCCTCCGTCTACACACACACACACACACACACACACACACACACACACACACACACACACACTCTCTCTGCTGGACTCAGATAAGCTCTGTTCTCAATCTGCTGCTAATAGAAAGGCTCAAACCAACATTGGACAGGTTCTGGTTTCCACAATGACGGGCCCAAGCGGGGCGGGGTGACACCGCGCCGTCCGGCGGCGTCCCAACAGAAGACACGGAGACAGGCGGGTCAGCAGCTTGACCCCACTTTACATCTGAATCCATGATTGCTGCTGAGAGTTTTCTCTCCTGCTGGAATCATCTGGCTGCAAACAGGTTGATTCAGATGAAGCAAGCAGATGGATAAAGTGGAAAATAACTAAAATAGCTTCATCTGGTACGTCAGAAACATTTGTCTCCTTCAGGTTTTCATGGTTAGAATCCGATCAAACAAGCCGCAATCCTCCAATCAGTGAGGTCACAATCCTCAAAAGAGAAATAAAATCAAAAAAGATTTTTAAAACAACTTATTTTATAGTTATTTATTATAAAAGCCGACCTCCTCCAATCAGTGAAGTCATGAGTCCTCGAAAGAGAAATAAAATCAAAAAAGAGCAAAAAGATTTTTTATAGCAAATTGTTTTATAGTTATTTATTATAAAAATAGACAATAAAACAAGCTGTCCTCCTCCAATCAGTGAAGTCATGAGTCGTCAAAAGGGAAATAACATATTATAATTAAGAAAAGATTTAAAAAATTATTATAGCAACTTATTTTATAGTTATGTATTATAAAAATTGACAATAAAAATGTAGATGTTCATTTTAATTTTTCTAGCTCCTACAAAATAAAAGGTAACAGCAAAAGCTACAAAAATCCTCAAAAAAAAGATCGAGTTTTATTTAGGACTGGACAATATGGCTGAAAAACTTCTCACAATATAAGTAAAAAACAACTAATAGTAAAGGAAGTGTTTCATATCAGTCGATAATTCTGGATTACTTTTTTTGTTATAAATATCTGAAATGCTGCCAAACTGGTGGCATTTTATCCACAGTTTTCATTATTATTTTTTTTACTTTTAAGCAGTTAAGAGGCAATGTGGCGAAACCTTAAACTGCTGCTGCGCAAGTTGTTGCTAGGTAACCAAAGAGTGAGGGAGTTGCTAGGTAACCAAAGAGTGAGGGAGTCAGTTGGTTCCACCAACTTTAGCTAGTTTGAGCAGCTAGCGTCTTTCCTCTTCCCACGTCGTAATTTTACTTGACGTAAATAAGGAAGACGGCAGATGTCAGTTTCTGTCGCAGTGCTAAGACGGTTTCTGTTGTGCGTATTGATTCGTATTAAAGTATGTTTGTGCTTTAGCTATTAATTGAGGCAGTTTGAAGTGTTTTCATAGGGACTCTTGGTATTCTCAGGCCACTGTCGTCCCTAACTCCTGCCCACTTTACACACTCAGCCTTCAGTTTTTCATTAGCATTTTGACTCAGAAAACATTATTTCTGAAAATAAACAGACTTGCTAGTCCTTACGTTGTTTTATTTTGTCAAAACTATCAAAGACTTGGACATCTGGTCCATCACAAAGCTCCAGGCTTCCTCCACTTCCTGTGGACATATTTAATCTGCCACTTCATGCTCGGCATTAACGACCGCCTCGAATGTTTGACGAAGTGAAATGGACGTAAAAAAATAACAGCAAAACAAACTTTATGTCCGGGGTAATGCCTGCCTTTTCCTCCACACTTCCCTCTGTGACATTTAATCGTAATTTCATACAATAATGGGTCTGTTTTTATCATGATGGCGTGTACCTGCAGACTGGAAAAATCCATAGCTGAAATGAAAGAATATTGTTGGAAGATTAATGAATCGAAGGAGAAATGATGATTTAATTTCTCTGGAAGAGATTGTATGTCTGTTTTTCTTTTTCTATCTCTGATTGTGATCTCACATTTAAAAAGGTTTTATTAGGTACTAAAAGGCCTTTCTGAGAGGAAAGTTGGCCCTGTTTTTACCCAGAGGTCACCTGGTGAGCTCAGGTTCCCTCTGAAAGTCCGTCTGATCACGGTCTCCTCTCAGTTTAATCTGAAGTGGCGCATTATTCCCTCATTGTTCTAATAACATCAACAGGTTTCCACCAAGAGGACGACATATCGGACATCGGCTGTAATTTCCTTCGCCTCGTCGCGGCTTCCTCAGCCTCACCTCTTCCATCAGCGCCGAGTCTTCTTGTCTGTGTATTAGTATTAGCAGCAGCAGCAGCAGCAGTGTCCCCTGAAGTAAAACAATCTGCTGTAATCTATCAGTGGCTTATCGGCCCTATCTGAGAGCCGAGAAAGCCGGGGCCGGGGCTGTGGCGCCGCTCTCCGGAGCTGATAAAGTTTCAGAGTTCAGCGATGATGAATGTTAAGAAACTACACCCTCGTTACCAGCCATGTGGACTCGGCGGGGCTGTGCGATAGGGAGGGCTGAGGAGGTGGAAAGTGGAGAAAAAGGGCATGTTGGGGAGGGAGTCTGAACAGAGAAAAAACAAAAAGAGGCTTTCTTGGCATCGGTTGTAGCTCTGTTTTAGTTGTTTTTTGTTTTTTTTTACTGCCATCACCTTGTGATTTTCGACCCTGTTCAGTCAGGTTGACATACTGTAGATGTTGAGTCGACTTTTTATCCATCAGAGCTGAACTTTAGTAGCACACAGTCAGCGCTGGATCAATCAATAACTGTATATATATCACAATAGACATGTGGTCAATGCCAATAGATAATATGTCTGATAGAATATTAACTGCACAGCATTCTGGGGGATGTAGGCAGAGGAAAGACTCAACTTGTCATGGCTACCTAAGCAAGTCAGGTGGAATCAATCAACTCACTAACGATGCTAACCCTTAAGCGCTAACCATAAACATTAGTTCTGCGACTGACCCAATCACAGCTTTCCAAAACCACCCTATTTAGCGGAGGCTAATGCTGCAGCGCTAACTTCAGTTTGGATTACATTTTCTCTTGAAAGACTACAACAACCATCAAGCAACAATTTAAGTTTGACTTTTGAATTTACAAGTTGAAAATGCTCCTGAATATTGCATTTATGTTTATATCTTTACATCTCTACTGTTTGTTTTATTTTGTTCCTGACTGTTTCTTGTTTAGATCAAATTAAAAGTTAGATAATTTGACAAGAGGAAATGGAACTGCTGCGTAAATAGTCTTCACTCACTTCAAAATAAGAGCATGAAAATAAATGTCCAACTACTTTGAAGAATTAACAGTCTATAACAGAAACTTCGACACAGATGTCAAACTTTAAGTCAACTGAAACTTTACAAAACAGCCAAGCAAATTTAGCAACTCTCACTCTTTGGTTACCTAGCAACAGCTTGCAGAGTAACTAGCGCAGCAGCAGTTTAAAGTTTCGCCACCGTCCCACTAGGTCTGTCACAATAAGCAATAATTCAATGAATTGCATGTTAAATCAAAATGAGCTCAATAATTTTCATTCGAGTGATTTATTGTTTTTTTTCTTTTCTCTCGTTTTAGCAAAACCTGGATGGTAAAAGTCTTTCCTGGACCAAAAAATGTCCCCAAAGTTATTGCAATCAATGATAATATTGTCGTTTTGAGACCGTTTTCAAGTAATACAATCCTAATGAGGTAACGCAAGAACACATTCTCAAAGATCAATAATCTTTAAATACCAAGGAACATTTCTGTTATTTCTGTTATTAAACAAAACAAATAAAATTACTTATAAAATCTCTGTAAACAATGTTGTCCTTCAAAAAAGGATTAGTTGAGACCAAATCACCAAACTGCAGATTTTTATCATCCAATATTTAAAGAGAAATTTAATAAATCATACAGGTGGAAATTTTTGAGCTTGTTTTAATTTATCATGCGATTCATTTATTTGTTGCTTATAGCGACAGACCCAATCACAACTTCATGTATCAAGAAATTCTTCCCAAAACAGAACCACATTTGGTGAATTTCTTTAGACTTTTTTCGTGACGGAGGCAAAAAATAATAAAAAAAAAAAAAAGACGGAAAACGCAGGGGCCAATTGTGATTGTGACAAAGTTCATGAGCGTATAATGTCGGTTAAAGCGTGGCGGGGCGCGGGCAGCTTTGTTCGCCAGGCTGTGCAGCTCCTAATAGAATCTGATAGACGGCCGTCTCCTCGGACTCCCTCTGGCTCCTCTCCTTGTCTTACTGTCACTCTGTGAGGGAATAATTTGTCAATAATCAGCCGTGTCCCTCTCGTCAGGATGGTTTTGATAAAGCGGCCTCTCTTTGGGGGCCGGAGAATATCTCTCCCTCCTTTTTTTTAAATTATTTTTTTATTTTAATAATTTTAAAAAGCGCAAAGCCGGCAGCATGTGGCAGCAGATCGGAGGCGACGATAGGGCCATTAAGCGCTTTAGAAGTATTTTAGCTGAACTCACACAAAGCAGAAATAGATAAATAAATAATGAAAGGAGGAAAAAGTGGAACGTCAACTGTCAGAGAAGTGATACAGACTTTAAGAAATCATTTGGGAGGAGGAAAAGATAAAAGATTATCCCTCTTTTCTGCCAACTTATTGCCTCCTCAGCCGCCGCCGAGGCTAATTCGCTTACTGCAGCAGTCATGTGGACACACTGTGTTGCTGCTGCTGCTTATACCAGCACCAGTTTATATAAATATATATATGTATGTGTGTGTGCTGTGAATCTGATCCTGCCTCTGTCCACATCACTCAGCAGTGTTTGGCATCCATTATCTGCTCCACTGTAAGGGGCAGGAATTTTCCACAGATATCCCAGAATGCTTATTATCTGTAAAATATCTGTGGATGGGCCGACACTCATCTGATTGGCTAAATCCGCCGGGGCAGACACATTCCTCTGACCCCCACCTCCATCCGTCACTGCAGTCCCACAGAGGGAGGGGGAGAGAAAGCCATCCTGCAGATTAAACCTGAGAAACAATAAGAGGATGGGGGCTGAATTAATCCCGTCATCATATGAGGGGAGATCCTGGCTGCTGTGCAGAAAAAGAAACACCTAAAGTGATCCGCAAATATAGGATCAGCACACAGAAAATCTCTGGAGAGGGATGGACTCAATCCAAACGTCAGATAATGTGTCAATAATTTAACAGTTTTAATATAACAGAGAAAATTATTCCCTTAAAAACAAACGACAAAAAAAATTTATTCAGATGCTACTAAACAGTTGTGGGCACTGCTAACTGAAAGTTAGCTATGCTAACCCTAAAGAGCTAACAGTAAACATTAGTTCTGCTAACGCTAAAGCGCTACTCAAACTCGGTATTTAGCAGAAGCTAATGCTAAAGCACTGACTTAAATTCAAATTATGTCTGCCCTGGAAAGACTAAAACAGTCAAGCACCAAATAAATTTAATTTACATATTCTATAACACTCATAGATAGATGTTGTATTTATGTTTACATCTTGTTCTCTACTGTTTGTGTTATTTTGTTCATGTTTGCTTCTTGTTTTAAATAAAAAGAGGGAGCATGTGAGGAGAGGAAATGCTGCGTAAACATTCATCCACTTCAAAATAAGAGCATGAAAATAAAAGTCTAGCTACATTGATATAAAAAATAAAAAGAGAATATTTAAAAAGTACTTTGTGGTAGCGTTGTGTGGACTGGAACTTAGAGGTGGGAAATACGGACTTAGAACTTTATCACAGTATTTTTTTGTGTAATTGCGATAATGATAAAAATGTAAATAAAAAGAAACTATTCACTACTATGTTTTAAAGTGACTTCATGCTACAGCTTTCATAGCGACGCAAACATTTCTTGAAACACGTTCCCATTTGAAACAGGCTTCTTTAGGACGCCACTTCCTGAAAGAAATATGATTTATATCAATAAGCTGCACACAGTGACCGGATTTAATCATATTTTAAAATCTACTGATGTTCATTGATACGCTTTTGGAACAAACAGTAGAGAAAATTTTAAAAAATGACGTTTCGGTAACACATTATGTGCATTAATCCGATGCAACACCTGCCATTAACGTGAATCTGTTGTCATGACGCGTCATTCGGTAAATAATCACACTTTTAACTGCAGTTTTAATGTAATTATATATCAAATAATGAGAAGTTGACACTTTTAATGGACGTTTAATGCTACTTTTAGTTCAACTTTGCATTAAAAGTGGCATTATTTACCAAATGACACTTCAGTTACAATCATTTATGAAACTTCTTCATGTTAATAACAGCGTCATGTCATGTAAAGTGTTAGTAACATCAATGTAGCGTCATTAAATGGATTTATCAAGAAAAATCTAAATTCATATTAAGATAACATTTCCTAAATAATTGATGAACGATGTGATAACTTCTGATCTCTGTGACGGATTAATGACCATGATTTATTTTCTTATTGCTCCAGTTTGTAGCAGATCTGCAGCTCAGCAGGTAAAATTCAGATTTTCCTTTTTTAGTAGAAGGAAGGAGCGTTTCCTTTCCTCCTCCCGTTCCGCCTTTATCTCCGTCGGATCTCGCCTGATAAGGGTCAGGCAGGTTCTGCTCTGTGTTTTTCTTCGGCAAACCCACAGTGACCTTTCAGTCAACTGGCCCCACTTTGCATACCCACTCGCCGTTTCCCTGCCATGCAAATGCAACGAGATACAGAGCGGGCTTCGTAGGAGCGCGGAGGCTGATGATTAACTGGACGGTGATCAGATGTGCAGGTTTAGTTTTAGTCTGGAAACATCGAAACGTCTCACATCCAACTCTGATGAAATTCTGAATTTTAGATTTTCCTTAAGCAAGATGTAGTTGTTTTGAATTTCAGATGATCTTCAGCTTTTGATACAATTATACTTTGAACTAAACTCTGAAATTTGATGTTTGTTCTCTTCCAGGTCTAAACGAGTATAAAAATATTTCCAACCTTTATTTCTTTCATGATTAAATATTAGAAATCCCCAAAATTAGCTAATCCAAAGGACTTCTGCATTGTGTGATTGGACAAACCCCAATCAATCAATCAATCAATCAATCAATCAATCAATCAATCAATCAATCAAGTTTATTTGTGTTGCACATTTCAGCAACAAGGCAGTTCAAAGTGCTTTAAAAAAACTAAAATACAAAATCATAAAACACTACACAGTAAAACATTTTGTCACGTTCCATCGTTACACATCAAAATATTGATTAATGTTTCATTGATTCTAAATCAGCTCCAACCAGGTGGGTTTTTAGTTTTGACTTAAACAAACTCAGTGTTTCGGCCGATTTGCAGTTTTCTGGAAGTTTGTTCCAGATTTGTGGTGCGTAGAAGCTGAATGCTGCTTCTCCATGTTTGGTTCTGGTTCTGAATGCAGAGCAGAACCAGAAGACCTGAGAGGTTCTGGAAGGTTGCTATGACAACAGCAGGGCCATTCAGTGATTTATTAACTAACAGCATTTCATAAACATTTTCCTCCCAAGATTCCTCAAATTACTTACATTTAGCTTCACTTGGTCCAAACTCTATAATCAGTTAATCAAAAATAACAGATCAGCTCTACACTTCACTCTGTTTACCATCACTGTGTTGATGTTAAATCAAGCAGAAATTTTGACTCAGATCTTTTCACATGTTGACGTTAGAAGTTAGTTTTAGCTGCAGATGCGTCTTTTGTGTTAATCTGATTCTTCCAGCCCGACTCGTCTGAAACAGCAAAATGCAACATTTACTGATTTTCTCAGTTGTTCACTATGTGGTTTCTTGTTTGTATTTTTGTGTTTTTATGATGTAGAAACACATAAAAAAACAGACAAACAGTAAAAATAAACTCAATTGATTGATTGAAAGGGTGACTTTCATTATCTTAAGTGCAAAATGTTTATTTTTACTGCAAAAACACAAAATCTTATCATGTAAGTTTGGTCTAGTTTTTAGTACGAATATCTCAGTACACTTGAATTAAGGCAAAACTAACTTATTAGTAACTTTTCAGCAAGATAAGGAATTATGTTAGGCCAATAATTACTTAATATTGATGAAACATATTATTTAACTTATAACGAGACATTTTTCCATGTTATAAGTGAAATAATCTGCCAGTGGAACCAGAACGTTTCATTCATATTAAGGGATTGTTGACCTAAAAGAAGTTCCTGTATCTTGATACTAAAAGTTATTTGTAATTTAGTTTTGTCTTATTTCAAGTTCACTAAGATATTTGCACTAGTAACTAGACCAAAAATACTTGGTAAGTATTTTACGTTTCTTAAAATGCTGCTCTTCCAGCAATTGGCCTGTATACTCCAGACTCAACAATTTATCAATTACTAAATTATTGACGATTATTTTAATAATCTTGATTAATCCGATTAATCGCTCTACTTCAGTTATATTTATAGGTAGTAAACGTTTTGTAATATTTTTGCTATTTTACTGCTCTAATTGTGTTGTTTTTTTCAGCAAACTGCATTTTTTTACTGTGTACTTCGGTTAACGATTAATCGATTACTAAATTAGTTGACAATTATTCCAGTTATCAATTAATCACAATTAATACGATTAGTCACTTAAACACACTAAAAAACATTTAGATTTTCAAAGCTACATCTTTAGAGAAACGTTGACTATTTGTAGTAAAAGATGCATCTGCAGCTAAAACACATTTGCAGACAAAGTTGTTTTTTTTTAAGACCCTAAAATCAAAACGTATTTTGAAGTTTTTGCTTAAATCCTGTGTTGCAGTAGTAATACGTTTGAGTAATTTTTGGGTACTTTACTCCCTCTGGTGATGGATTCTAATGAAGAGTAACTCTTGGTCCGATGGAGAGCTTTCTGAAACCGCAGCGGGGCGTTTTGAAGCGGGAACGCGGTAACCCTGGAGTCCCACATTCATTATTCATCAGCGATGGCACTTTAAGGGCTGAGAGGGTGTGAGAGCGCCGCCGCGGCGTCCTTATTAACTCTCCTCTGGGAGGGACGCTTCTCCTGCTCTTTTATTTCACTTTCAGCTCATCTTAAATTTCCATTATTCACCAAGAACAAAAAAAAAAAGAAGAAAAAAAAAGGCGAGTCGAGGCTTTTTCACGGCGACTCTTTTGACACGAACGGGCCCCTCCTCTTCCTCACGGCGCCGTGTGGAGGGCCATTATTAATCACGCTTCTATCAGATCCGCACATCTTCGCTGCTATTTGCTGTTTAATCACTAAAATAATACGGAGGGGAGGGGCGGCCGGGTCCGGCTGGGCGGGAGGGGGGTTCGGGTTTCCATGGTGACCGAATGGAAAAGGTCAGGCGTAGTTTATCTTATCAGTGATAGGGAATGGTTACTAATTACAGATAGCTCCGTCCACCGGGGCATTGCCTTAAAACACTATCAGCAATCCACACCGGCGTCCGTATTAAAATTATCTCTGGAGTCATCCCACAAGAACCCGCTCGGACGGCGTCGGGTGGTGGTCCCGAAAGGCTGCGGCCCGGCTCGGGTCGGGGAAGACGTGGCGGATCGTCCGGGCCTGGAGAGAGTCTTTAATCTTTGACCTGGAGGAGCTGATCTCCTGTCCGGCCGCCGGCTGAACGTTTGTGTTTGAGTCTTCAGTTGAGTTGGGATGAAAATGAGAAATTTAGAGGGAAGGAAAAGTTTAAACTGGGAAAATGATTTTAGATTCAGTTTTTATCTCAGTTTTTATTTACGGCTCATCAGTTGATCTGATGAGCCGGAAAAAAAAAAAATAGCAGAAATAAAAATATAAAAAACTTACAGATGGGAAAGAATGGAAGCAAAACAGACTGATAATCCATCCATCCATCCATCCATCCATCCATCCATCCATCCATCCATCCATCCATCCATCGGTCCATCCATTCATCCATCCATCCATCCATTCTTCCATCCATCCATCCATTCTTCCATCCATCCATCCATCCATCCATCGGTCCGTCCGTCCATCCATCCGTCCATTCATCCATCCATTCATCCATCCATTCTTCCATCCATCCATCCATCGGTCCGTCCGTCCGTCCATCCATCCATCCATTCTTCCATCCATCCATCATCCATCCATCCATCCATCCGTCCATCCATTCTTCCATCCATCCATTCATCCATCCATCCATCCATCCATCCATCCATCCATTCTTCCATCCATCCGTCCATTCATCCATCCATCGGTCCGTCTGTCCATCCATCCGTCCATTCATCCATCCATCCATCCATTCTTCCATCCATCCATCCACCTGGAGAAATGTCTGAGCCATCTGTGGTATTTTTTATAACAACATATCTTCTGTAACTTTTTTTTTTAACTCAATAATGAATAATTAATAATAATCAATATTAATTGTGTCAATAATGAGATATTCACTATATACTTTAATATACATTTTAGTCAACAATCTATTTATTACATGTTTGAAACACGTTTCTTTCTACCAATAATGACTCAGAAGGAAGACAGTAAAAAGTAAAAAAAAGAAAAAGAGTGAGTCGCTCTGCCATCAAAATGTGACAAAATGCTGCTGCCTGGATCTAAACTCTCAGTTTGGTTCAAAGTTGCAGCAGCTGAAGTTGAATTTCATGATTTATTCACAATGTTTTTACTTTCTCTGATTCATATCGTCTCCTACAATCTGATGAAATGATCTCTGAGAACCCCGAGAAAATGTTTCACCTCTTACAGACAAACTAGGATTAAATCAGTGAAAGGCGATCGCCGGTTCCAGTCCCAGGCAGCGATCTTCGTGGAAGATGTCAGGTGGTTGAGTTTAATGGGGCCAAACAAAGAAAGCATTCTGAGAGAAGACTTGATAAATTCCTGAGAAGCACCTGCTCTGACAGGAAGTTCCTGCCTCTATGATTTTATACGGCAGGCGGTGAAGTTACTCACACGAGCAGCGAAGCATGCAGCTTGTATAATGTGGGCTCAGTAATCTGCAGACAGTTGGAGATGGTGACGGGTTTGATGCAGATAACAACGACCGCAATTTATTTGCATGTGCAACTTAAAGCAGAATGTTACTTTTTTCCATAACGGAATGGTTCGCGTTGCCATTTTTTGGATCTTTTGTAAAAAAAAAATTGCCACCTTCCTAAAATTGTGTCTAAATTATTTTTTGGCTAAAAATTACTCGGGTCGTTATATAAACATAGACAAACCTCAACTGAAACTTCTACCACTTCTTAACAATGGGTAACCATGGTAACAGGGCAGCTGTTTACATACAGGACGGGGTGAAACAAGCCTGAAATGGACACGATAACACAACTTTCAGCTTTAGCTTTTTAGACTGTCAGATTCAGAACCTTCTGGTTGTGAAATGTGTCCATTTTTATATGTTTTCAGTGTTTTTTATAGGAGACGTGGCTGGTTAAAAAGAGCCTTCAGGTTCAGTTTTGAGGGGCAGTTATCATAGAAGTCAGTGGGAGGTTAGGTGTGAGATCTCTGCTTTCAGAGGAGCTTTGATAGAAAACCGTACCTTCTATAGTGGTGGGAGACACACTGGGTGAAAGTAGACAAAAATATGCACTTTTTGATGTATTAATTTTACACGTTGAGTTGAAACTGTGATTGGGAAAGTTGTTCAAATGAAAAATGTTTCTGAGTATTTAACAGGGTGCGTGACGTCGTCACTCTAAGACAAACATTCTGTGGTAAAAATCTAAAAAAAAAGAAAATATCACACTTAAACTGTGAAAGCTGTAGATGGTATTAAAAAGATAATTCAGTCAGTTCAAGTCCAACTTTCCGAGAGCTGCTTAAACTTTGAACGGTTTCTCTACTTCAAAGTGTGACTCCGATATTTAACTCCAAACTGGGACGGGATTTCTTCCTCATTTCACCCAAAAGGTCATGATCATTAACGTTATTTTGTGACTCTTATAAATTTTAGAAATATATTCAAAGCACAATGTTTCTGTTTGAACTACAAATTTTCTAACAAACCTTAATATCACCTTCCTTAAAAAAATGGCCCAAGTTATTTTTTGCTTAAAACATCTTTTGGAACGAAAGAGGTGATGATTATTCAAATACCTTTGAATATTTAAACGATTGTGTCTAAATGTGTAAAAATAATAATTAATCTGCAGGGTTAGGTGATTAAAATATCCACATTTCATCTGTGTTTTAGCTTTAAACCTAAAGGTGGTCTGTGTTAATTTCAGCTTGTTTTGAATTGATTTAATGCTTTCTTGAACTGCTGAAGTGACAACAGCAGTCCTGTTTGTGTGAAGAAGAGTATTTTTCTCTTCAGTGTGTGTGTGTGTGTGTGTGTGTGTGTGTGTGTGCGTGTGTGTGATCTTGTCTCTGCACTCCTTCCATTTATCATCTGTGACATTTGGCTGTACTCCGGCGTCTATCTGACCATCATCTGAGGAAAGCACATTTTTCCCATCAGAAATCCCGTTGTGACTTTTTGCGTTGGAGGGGTGGGCCGCTGGGGTCGCCGATGCTTCCTTTGGTGGGGCGGAGAGATACATAGATGTGAGCGAGCGCATCTTTTCTTGGCTCTGTTTCCTCTCTGTGTGTGTGTGTGTGGGTTCGATCTGAGGAGTAATTATGGATATGTCTTTTGCACACACACTCTCTCTGTTAACGTGGATGTTATCTGGGCAGTGAGGGCTCCACTGATGCCCTGCCTCTTGAAAATACCCCCTTTCTTTGGTGCTGCCAGCCATGCAGCGGGTTATATTTAACCAGTTATCTCCTTTACATCCCCTCTCCATGCTCCACGGGGCTATCGCACCAACACTGCTGCCACCATCTCACTTTATTTTTATTTTTATTTTAAGCCTTGTGACAGGAGGCACTGATAACAGATGCAAAGCCAACTTGTGAGTGGCACCGCCGCCACTCCTCCCCCCTTCAGCTCTCTCCAACAAAAAGACTGCCCACCCCATCGTTCCATCTCTCTTTCCTCTTGTTTTTCTCCTCCGCTCTGCTTGTCTGTCTCTTTATCTTTATCATTTCTCGGGCCTTTTATCTCCCCTCTGCAGCCCTCCTCTCCCTCTCGTGGTATTTCTCTCGACTTCTCAGAAAGGTTTTCCTGCTCGAAGCTTCCTCTTCTTGGCGGCAGCACAGACAGACGTTCGCTTCCTGATCGCTCACATGTGCAACACCAGGAGTCTGTCATGTGGAACTGTGGCATATTGAATGTTTCTTCTGACTTCATCTCTCATTATGTTACTGTATATGTTGACCTTGCGTGCTGTGGGGGCGTGTAAAGCAAACAGCTCCAGACAGAAGGCACAGGACTAAAAACTTAACGCCTTGAATTGAGTGAAAACTCCCACAAGCGGGGAATCAACCAATCATGTGGCAGCAACTCGATGCGTCTGAAGTTCAAACCGAGGATCAGATGAGAGCAGAGAGGGGATATAATGACAGCGACATGGTTTTAGCTGAAACAATCACGATTAATCGATTGTTTGATTAATCGTTACCTGGCGCATACAGACTGAAAAAAGTTATTTTCTGAACACTCAGAGCAGTAATTAAGCGAAAACTAATCCATGGTTTTACGTTCACTTGGTTCAACTTATGTAAAACATATTTTTTCTGTCCCAATTATTAATGAGTTAATCCAAAATTGATCACCAGATCAGCTCTACACCATATTGATGTTGAATCAAGCAGAAATCTTGACTTAGAAAATACTCCACTTGTTGATGTTACAGTTTAACCCTCCTTTGCTACAAATGGTCAAGCATTCACTAAAGGTGCAACTTTGAAATCAGTAATCAGATTAATCATGATTAATTGATTGTTTATTCAGTTATCAATTAATCATTAAGTGGACAAACTCTGAAAAAAGGTCATTTGCTGAAAAACAACACACTTAGAGCAGTAATTAAGCCAAAACTGTACAAAATATATGAATATTTATGATTTAAGATGAAAAATAACTTCATTGTCTGTAAATATGTTCAACCCAAAACGTCTCAAATGGCAGTTTTAGCTTAATATGGTTCAAATTCTGTAAAATTCTTTTATTTACCACCTTTTGTTAACCGATTATCAATCATTAATCCCAAAAACAGATTATCTCTGCCCTGTACTGATGCGGAAAAGACTTTTCACATTTCGATGTTACAAGTATTTTAAATTTATTATTTTTTTGCTGCATCATCATGAAATCATCGCTCATTCACTGAAGGAATGATATGTTGTTGCTTTTTAGGCAATAAAATGTTTGTTTTCATATTTAAAAAAAGAATTTGTTTATTTGCATTTTTTATGTATTTCTAATATTGCATAAAATGTATTTAAATGAAAAATTTGCAGAATGTGCCAATTTATTTTACCTGATTAGCCAACTAATCGTCAACTAAAATGATCGTCAGTTGCAGGTTTGAGATCTTGGGCCACATTCTCCATTCCGCTGATTTTGTCTTTAATTAGCCATAAAATACCAGCAGTTTATTTTCTGGTGAGATCTGAGGACTTTGGAGCTGTTTTGAATTCTTCGTTGCAGTCTGGGGATATTTTCAAGTCTCAGGGCAAACGGCAGATAAGATGTGAGACAAGAACCAGCCGCTGTGATAAAAACTTACTGAAGCATCAGTACTAATAACTGACTCACCAAAAAAGCATCTGATAGAGGTGCTGCTTTTAATGAGTGTATTTGTGTGATTTTTACTGATGCAGCTCACAGACGACGGATTCTGGTGAACCGGATGAAGTTTTAGATCAGGGTTTTTTTTGCTATTTTTATATTTCTTTTGACTCATTATCTTCATTTACACTTGAACAAAAGATGAAAATGCAGTTGTGGGAATAATGTTGATTATTTTAGTGATGAAACTGCTGTTAAGCCACAGTTTCCTGACTCTCTTTATTCGTTCCCACCAGTTTTAGCACCTTTGCAGCTGAAAGGCATTAAGGCCAGTGAGACTTCATTCCAGTGGTTAGATGTTATATTTGCAAACGGTGTGAATGCATCTCTCCAGAACTATAATTATCGTTCAGTAATCCCAGGTGAATTTCTTTTGGATGACTTTGGAGTTATGAAGATAAAACGTCACATATTTACAGAAAAAGGTTTTTTATCTTAAATGTGAAATGTCTATTTTGTTTGTACAGTTTTGTTTAATTACTGCTCTGACTGTGTTGCTCTCTGGATTTTTTTGGAGCATTTCTGGGATGAAAAAGGAGAAATTCTGAACTTTTTTCTGTCATTCTCAGAACCCAATCTGGTTCTGAAGCCTCCAAACTGTTAGGAGGAATTAATAAAAGACCAAAGTGTTTTATTATTAGGGATAAAAAGGTGGAAAATGTCCAAAAACCTTCACATATTATGTGAGACAAAGTTCTGAGTATACTCCAATTAATGATTAATCGATTTCTAAATTAGTTGAGGATTGTTTCAATCATTGATTAATCACGATTAATCATTTCTACCTCTCTGCTGACTGGAGATCATGGCTGCTCTGCCTAAGTGAGCTCATTGAAATTCCTCCAGATTATTTAGTTTCATGTTTCTCTGCTCTGTAGAGGCAGGAAAACATTTCTGTCCATTTCTGTCTTTATTTGAGAAACTTTAGTTTCAATCAGTTCCATAATTTTCTCTCATTTGTGTCCAAATGGAGATTATCTTTGCTGTTCAAATGAATTGCAATTAAGTGTGGACAATAATTAAAATAAGACAGCATATTTATTCTTTAGTCCAGGGGTGTCCAAAGCGCGGCCCAGGGGCCAAGTGTGGCCCTTGGAATTGTTTTGTGGGGCCCAATATCACAATTAAAAATGATACAAATTTGTCCCGTTGATGGAGATTCAGACTTTTAATTTGTAATCAGGGTAAAAATTGTTGCCAACTTAATTTTCTTACACTGGAAAATGTAAATACAACACAAAGTACTCGTCTTTTTATAACCACGTTTTCATAAAAAAGGAAAACCAAGAGACTTTTAATGAAAAGTCAACTTTGCTCCATCTAAATCAGCTTTTATTTTTCTTAATCTTGGCTAAATATGGCAAACCTTTTCAAAGACAGTACTCCTGTTCTTATTCCTGAAAATAAACTTATTCAGTCGAGCCCAAAGGAAACTTTTAATACAGCAAAATGTGCAAAATGTGCCAGGGCATATGAGGGCAGAAAGTAGTACATTTCTGCTAAAAAGCTCAGAAATTGAGAGTAATCTAAGAAATTCTGTAGAATTTTTGACATTTTACAGAATCTCAGAAATTCTCAGAAAAGTTTTAGATATTAAAAATCTAAAAATCTATTTTTTTCAGATTAATATCAGAACTTTTCTACAAAACTCTTGTAAATTTCAGCATTTCAAACAGAAAATTTTCACTTGAAAAGTTTTCTAGAAAATTTCAGAGATTAATCACAAAATTTCAGAATTTTTGGAGGAAATTTGCTCCTGTTTTCTGTCTACATACGTCCTGATGCACTCTGGTAAAAATCCCTGTCAAGTTTTAGATCAACAATAAATACCAAGCTACTTTATTTGCTTGATTTTAGGATGTTTTTTGGGGGTTTTTGGCCTGCAACTACTTTTGAGTCTACAATTTTGGTCCAGTTTTGTGGAAGTGGGAGACTTGTGTGTCTGTTGGCAGTTTGTGTATTGATTATGGTCAGACAAACATGAGAGCAGAAGCAGCATCGCAGAGCGAGAGGCGCCCATTAGCTCCTCTGCTCAGACACAGTAAGCCTCCCTCAGGGCAGTTTGTGTTGCTCTCTCCGTCATGTTTGTGTCTCTTTTAGTCTGAGCTGTTTTCCTTCTTCTCTTGGAGTGTTTGGTCTCTGGGACCAGCAGAAACATGTGTGTATGTAGCAATACGGTTACCATGAAGATACAAAGTAAAAGCGAAGGCCGACGGAAGAAATAATGAAATGAGGCTGAAGACGGAGATGATAAGGAGTCAATGAAAGGCTGGGAAGGAGGAGTGAACTCCAAATCGGTGGTGTGGGGAGCTGCTTCATGTCCGAGACGGTGGAGGGGAGGGACGGATGCTCAGACAGGGAGGACCAGTCACTCTGTTCCTCCTTAATCCTGCTGTAGTTTCTCATCTTCACCCCACCTATACCAGAGGAGGGACTCAGATCTGGCTTTTCTGTTTTTCATTTTGGAAAATTTCTGTTGAGGTCATGGTTGTTACTCGGAGGAAGGTGAACTGCTGCCTCCAGGTCAGGGATGAGTCTCTCAATGCATCTGGTCTGACAACTTCTGACGTTAACTTTATTCTGGATTAGGGCTGAAACGATTAATCGTGACTAATCGATTCATCATTTTTAGTCATGACTAGTTGACTATTAAAACATTCATCAACTAATTTAGTAATCAATTAATTAACTAGAATCTACAGACTGAAAAAATAGGTTATTAACTAAAACAACATATTCAAAAGTGTACAAAAATATATGCATTTTGCATTTAAGATAAAAAACCCTTTGTTTGTGAATATGTTCTAACCGATTTTAGCTTCACCCAGTTCAAGTTCAGTAAAAATAATCTCTCTTCAAGCACATTTTGCCAACTGGTTAATCCAGTTCTACTGTTAAATCAAGCAGAAGTGGCTGATCTTTTCACATATTGATGTTAGATGGATTTATTTCGCTTCACATGCATGTTTTTGCTACAATTGATCAAATGTCCAGCATAAGGTAACTATTTCAAACTGGGCAAAAACATCAGGGTGCATTCACACCTGATTAGTCCACTTTACTCCAATTCCAGTCCATTTGCCTAGAAAGTCCGGTTCGTTTGCGGAGGTGTGAATGCGTAATCAAACTCTGATCAAAAAAACGATCTCTGGTCAAAAATCCTCGATCTTAGTTCATTCAAAGTGAACTCTGGTGCTTTTCAAATTAATATGTG
Organism: Alfaro cultratus; assembly: GCA_903066825.1. Taxonomy (NCBI): domain Eukaryota; kingdom Metazoa; phylum Chordata; class Actinopteri; order Cyprinodontiformes; family Poeciliidae; genus Alfaro; species Alfaro cultratus. Next base: position 15,464 of record CAEFZX010026287.1, on the reverse strand, counting down.
AATGCCAAGCAGACCAGAGACTGCTTCAAAAGCAGGAAGTGGTGTTCAGCGCAGGGCATTCTGGGTAAACGCAACCAAAACAAACGCCTATAATCTAGCACTAGAGGGGAAAATGGCTGATGGTCCTCTAAAATCTGATGTTAAAACATTTTTGATAACATTTTTGTGAAGCAGGAAGTTGCGCTCAATGTCTTCTTCAGAGTTTTGTCTTGTTTCCTTCAGTGGTTTTGTGCAGCGCCCCCACAGGCGAGGAGGGGAACAGGTTTCTCAAAGGGTTTAGTTTGTTTGACACAGTGCAGTGTGAAAGAGAACCATAGCAGCTGAAAATGTAACAAATGTTGCAACTTTTGTCCCTAATCGAACCGAGTCTACCAGACTATCAGGTGAGAAAACAGTCTTATGTTAGTCAAACATCCGTATCTGGAACACAGGAGTCTTGACCTAAACCTTCATGGGTTCGGAAACGTCCACATGCGGGTTAGTTTCTATTTGTTCTGCTAAACCAGTTTCTTTGGGAGCTTCGGGATAAAATGGTCAGTGCACAGGACACACGTGGCTAAAAGAGCCGCTGTGGTTCAGATTTATTCAAAGATCTGCTTCACTTTTGGCTGAAACCACCTTCATTTCCAGCAGAAATATGTTTGCAGTCTGTCGACGTGTGTGAACGTTCTCACAGGTTAACTCAAGGCCGTGTGTGTTTAATCTGCAGCGATACAGACAGAAACAGTGTCTCTGATCTGATGATGAGGATGACTTCACACACACACACACTGGTTGACCTTCTGTGTGTGTGTGTGTGCGACCTCCCTCTGACCACATTAGGAAACCTGCTGGTTGTTTAACTCCTGCGCTCTGGGATTATCTTCCTTCATTGTTCTGGGACCGCCGGGTATTTCCAGAACATCACGCGTTCTGGGAGAGCATGTTCTGGAGTTCCTCTCTGAGTTTTCCTCGCTCCGTTGGCTGCAGATATCAGTGGAGTGAATAAGTCGCTGGATGAAACCCCCTCCTCCCTCGGTGGATCTCAGGACGGTGGGAAAGTTCAAATCTGCTGCTATTTTCTATCTTTTATCAGCCGGGCTTATCGGCTGGCTTTCTCGTCTGCATGCCTGGCTTCAATAGTCCAGGGTCTCGGCTCGGGCGGCATGGTAACCGCTTTCTATCTCCAGACTCCGCCCCCTTCTCCGCCTCCCCCTCTTTATGCGAAACGCCACCTGTTTTTTCTCCCTTTTTCCTTATTGGTGGATTTAAAAGACAAACAATACTTTTATCAGCTGCTGGTTTATTCTAACAAACGTCAGAGGACAGAAACAAGTAAAAGTTGATTTTCTTTTTTTCCGTCGGCTGAAAGAATGTCTGGTTCTTCCCAGAGAGGTTCTGCAGGGTCCAAACATTTCTGCAGATGTGAGTCAGAGATGTGACCAAACAGGAAGTCAGATTAGAAAAGCATCTTTTCAATAAAGCCTTTATTCTCTTTGGGCACAAAAGAACAGAGTAGATAAATAAACAGATAAAAACAATGGACGAATACAGAAAGTAATTAAAAAAATTATTAATTAATAAAGAAGCATAATAAACAAGTAGACAATTTTTATAGATGAAATGATATTGAAAATGTATAAACGCATATTTATTTTTAAAAGAATAAAAAAATATAAATGTATTTTTTAAAATTAAAAATATGTACTGTAGGTGTTCAAAACATTCTTTCAAATGAATTATAATTTTACACAAAAAACTTGGCTGTTTCACATTTAAGTTTCACTGAAAACTCTAAGTAAATATTTGAAAAAATAAATAAAAATAAATTAAAGATTAATTAAATAGATATATGATACTAAAATAATAGTTTGAAAATATAATATAACAAGTAATAATAGTAATATAATATTAAAGACCCTTCTAATTTTAATAAATATATCTATAATATTTATACAGTTATATGTTTTTATAATATCATTTATAAAATAAATATTGTTTTTATATTATTAAATGCGCCATATATAACATTAAATTATTTATTATAATTTATTTATAAAAATATTCATAATATTTCTAAATAAATTATATCAGTAAAGGGACTAATGAGGAAATTATTTATAATATATATTAAGTTTTATCTATGTGTTTATAAATGTTTACATTGTTTTTTGCTGTTTTCTTACTAAGGAGGTCATGGATAATTTTTTAATGCTCAGATATTAATTGTATTTATTGTCAGGAAGTCCAAACATTGTATGAGGAGAATTGACTTTAACTGAACGAGTTCTGGGATAAAATCGGCTTTAAATTAACTCTTTATTTATCTCTTGATCCTCTGGGATGAGGAATAAAACACACAGATCAGATTACAAAGATGCTGCTGTCGTTGCCGGATACTTTCCCTGGAAAAGTTTACTCTGTGAAGCTCTTTTAAATACGAGTCAATAAAACACCAGATCGCTTAGAGCTGGTTTGTTTGTGATGCGCCGCGTTTATCCACCCTTCAGCGTATTGTTAACATCATACAGAAAGGCCTTTTCTTTTAATCAGGCCTGAATCTAAATGTTTCACTTCACGATTAAAATAACACACAGTCTTATCACGATGCACACATGTTCACTTTCCATGAGGAATCCGTTCAGAGCACCAGAATGCCGCTCGCCGTGCGTGTGGGAGGAAGGGAGGGCGATGGAGGCGTCCTTGAGGAAAAATGAAGCAGTCGGTGACGGGCAGCAGCGTCTGAAGTGCTGCCAGAGAAGAAACGGTTGTGAAACACAACACCCGAGGGAAAGCTTGATCCTGCACGCTGCGAGCTGCGGCGGCGCAGGAAACCCAAAAGATGCATTCCTGACGTGGGAGTTTGGGGAGAAGAAGAGAGATCTGACGGATCCCGTTCGGTCGCCTGCGTTACCGGGAGAACGTCCGTGCATTTCATGCAAAGTGCAGCCAGAAGTGCAGCAGGAAGCTGAGGGAAATGCATCGAATGAGTGATGAAATCTGCTGAAATGCATCATCTTCAAAGGGTTATCTTTCCATCTCAGTCGTCTTCGTTAGCATTCAGTGTGGCCTTTTGTTCTGCCATGAAACCAAAGATGATGAATGACGTTCAGTTATGCATCCAGACTCCAGGAAACTCACCCTGAAAACACTAAATTCACTTCATGTAGATCCAAAAACATCATCTAAGTTCACTTTAGAAGACAAACAGGTCCAGTTCACTCCCAGAAATGCCAAATCAGATCCAGTTTTATTCATTTCTGAGTCACAATGAGCAATAAATCAGTTAATCACATGATGAATTCAAATAAGCTCAATAATTTCCATTTGAACGATTATTTTTTATTTTTGTGTCTTTCTACCTAAAACCTGATGACTTCAGTCTTCAGTCTTGTGCTTTAGGACAAGACTTCAGTATCTATTTTATTTGTTTTTTCTGTTTTGTTTATTTATTTTGGATATTTGGAATGTCTTCCAGTGTTAAATGTTTGCTAGAATTTAAAGTTTATCGTTGTTTGAAAACTCATTTTTATACCATTCTATGACTTTTAAATGTTCTCAAACAGCAACAACTTCTGGGACAATTTATTATCCAGCTAACTTAGTTGTTGTGACCTTTGGCTAATGGGGTCAAAGTTAGGATGCAGTGTTTGTAAGGAAGGGCGCCGTGTTGCGAGGAGCTGTTGACTTTGCTGCAGTTCCTGCTCCTGAGCAAGCAAACCGATCTGTGAACTTTTCCACAACCAGGCAGAGAAAAATGGCTTCTTTTTGTTAATTATTTGTTAATTCTCCCAGATTGAGTGACTCCACATGTTGCAGACCTGCACAAAGTTTAGCCTGAAAATTTCACCATGTAAAATTTTAAATCATCAAACAGCAGCAGGAAATATATGAACAGAACCAGAACTAAAGACCGGTTTAAAGATCCGGGTTATTGTTATTTGAGGTTGATACAGCAGACTAAACTAATTTGGAAATCATTCTGTTATTTACAATCTGTTCTCTGAGGGTTTACATCAAGCTTGACAAAAAAACAGAAAGTCTTTACATGAGATGTAAATGTTACTTACTTAGAAATGCCTGGTTGATACGGACTTAAAGTTTTATCACAATATTCTGATGACGACAAGAACTATTTATTACTTTATGGATCATAAACAGACAAACATAAACCCAAACAATGCTCTGGAAAAACATTCACATCCATGACAGACGTCTTTAGGCCACCAGTCAGATGAAAAAGTGATTAGTTTGTCTACAAAGTACACAGTAACTGCAGAAAATAGTTTCAGCCTGGAAGCAGAAGCCTTTCTTTGAACAGGCCCAAAATCAGGTAATCTGAGAACCAGAGTCTTAAGAGAGGGCAGAGTCGCTGGTTGCTATGGCGATTTACAACTTTTTCTAGAAAAAAAGCCAGCAAAACATTATTGTTTCAAAAACTGTAAATCATATTGACATATTTGTTTTATGTTGGACAAACGGCAGTAAAAAAAAAAGACTCTTCAGTTTCAGTTTGGAAAGAAAACCTGAGAGCTTGGGTGGGTTTTTCTCCACTCTCTGGGCTGATTTGTCAGAAAACTGTGAGTCCGACAGCAGTGAGAGACACACTGGGTGAAAGCAGACAGAAATATCTGCGTTGTGATGTATAAACTGTACGTGTGGAGGTGAAGCTGTGGCATTGGAAGTGGTTTAAATAAGAAAAAAATCTGAATATTTCACCAGGTCAGAATCACTGTAAGCTGAACATTCTGAGGTAAAATCTGAAAAATTAAACTTAAACAGTGACACTGTAAAAACTATAAAACCAGTTCAGTCAGGCCAAGTTCAACTTTCTGTGAGCATTTTTAACTTTAACTGGTGTTTCTGCTGAAACGCTGCTGGGTTTTCCTTCAAAATTATGTAATTTTACTATTTTGCAGAACTTCTCAACAGTATATTTGGTATGTTCTGCAGATTATTTCAATTATACCAAGACATTTTTTCCTTCTTTTAAATGAAATAATTTTGCAATGGAACAAGTACTTTTTTTATCAGTATTAAGGAAATATTCACTTAAATAAAACAAGCTCATATGTCTTGCTGAAAAGTTACTTATAAGTTAGTTTTGTCGTATTTTAAGTGTAGTAAGATTTTGGTACTGAAACTAGACCAAAAATACTTGGTAAAACGTTCTGTTTTTGCAGTGTTTACCATTACATTACTTGGAAATGAAATCAAAACAGTCAATATTATCGTTTTGTGGGATAATTTATCGGCCGATAGGTGGGTCCAAAGCAACATGGTGTCCAACATTCAGCAGCAGCAGGGAGATTTATTTCCTCCTGAGAGCCTCCAGACTATCAGCTTGTTCTTCCTCCTCCTCCTCTTCCTCTGGGGGCCATGAAGGATACCCCACCGCCGGACGGTCCGTCCGTCAGCAGCGGGAGGGAGGGAGAGCCGTATCACCTGCTATCTCCACCTGAGAAGCAGAAACGCGCTCCTCAGAGGAAGAGGAGGAAGAGGAAACTAAGCCTCCCTTTGTCTGTTCTCCATCCCTCCATCGGCTCTCCCATCTCTCCGTCTCTTTGTGTCCTTCTCTCAGGGTTCTGCTCGCCCCGCCGTCTCCCCATCCCGGACCTTTATCAGAAAGACGACTCTGCTCATTAAGGAGTTAATTTTCTCACTGCTATCTCTGATTAGTACCGTCAACCTAAAGCACTGTGAATTCTTTAAATTTTCTTCCTCCTTATCAAAAAGAGAGGGAGGAAAGAAAAGATGGGAATGGTGGGGGGATATTTAATCATTTAAGTAGTCTTCCTGGGGAGCCGGGTTTTTTTCCCAGTTCCCAGCAATGTAAAGAAATCTTAGCTGAAAGCCGGCCCAGCTCAGTAATTCAGTTTTTAAAGCAGCGAGGAAGAGGAGGAGGAAGAGGAAGAGGAGGAGGAGGAGGAGGTGGCTGTGGTGGCGGGAGAAGAAGAAGAAGAAAAAAAAAAAAAACGACTTGATGAAATTCCGCTATCAGCTCCGAACCAATATGCAAAATATCTCTCTGGAAATCAAATAGCTATTATGTTTTCATTTCCACGTCGGCGTATTTGCTTAATGAAGAGGAGACAGATCAGACCGGCAGAGAGAGTCTGCAGGAGCCGATAACCGCCAACGGCTCGCAGCTATCCGCGCAGAGTGACGCTCCCAGTCACCGCGCTTTCTGCAGCGCGGGGGGCGGGGGGCAAAAAAACGGGATGAAGGGGAGGCAGGGAGGGTAGGTGATGGAGTGAGAGCTCCAGTGATAGGAGAGAAGAGGACAGAGGGGAACGGAGAGAGGAGGAAGAGAGGATATGAAGGAATGATTGATAGTCGGTCAGGAAGAAAGAAAGAGAGAGAGAGGGAGGAAAAAAGTGCAGCTTTTTCACTTTATTTCCCTCTGAAACATTTATTTTCATTCCTTTGATGTGTGCGTCGCTGCAGGATAATTATCACCCATCGTTAGTTTCAGTTTCACAGTAAACAGCTCTGCGGATGCGCCACGCCGCTGCAGAAGGTCCAGGCTTCTCAAAGTCAGCAAGAGCTTTGCTTCTTTACTTAACGCCTCATTTTTCCATTGATTTCCAGTTTTCCATTCACACCGGCCCGGCTTGGTTCGCTTTAATCCGACTCCGGTTCATTTGGGGAGGCGTGATTGAACTCTGATCCGCGTGGAAACCTCGGTTTCAATTCGCTGATGAAGTTCAAAGCGTATGTGAACGGCAATTGTACCGGAAACCGCGGACTGCAGCGCAGAGCATTCTGGGTAAATGCAACCAAAACGTGTTAGTCTAGCACTAGTGGTAGAAATGATTTGTGATCTTTTACCAGCATCTAAAATTAAATCCTATAACCTCTCAAATGCTGCTCCATTTTTGTTTGCATTTGGCGAAGAAGAGAACTACAGTGCAGAGCATTCTGGGTAAATGCAACCAAAACAAACATGCTAGCTTGGTGTTAGCGGGAGAAATTATTCGTAATTTGTACTAATGATAAAAGAAAGATTTTAAAACCGTTAAAATCTGACTCTACTCCATTTTGTTTACATTTCACGAAGAAGGAAGTTGCACTCTGCATCTTTTTCAGAGGTTTTTGTGTCATTTTCTTCAGTGGTTCTTCTGGAGAATATCGCAAGTCTTAAATGTATGTATCTAAAATTAAGGCCTTAAATTGGCTGGAATAAATGTTTTAAAACTAAGTTGACCTTAAATCCATTAATCGCTTGTCTTGGCAGGCGATTTAATCTCAGATATTCTTTATGTATTATTTGTTGGACTTTTGATGCTACCAGGTTACTCACTGCTAGCATGTCCTTGCTAGCTAGTTAGCTTTTTTTGTATTTATAATGGATAAATAAAAAATTTTTGCCAGTTGGCTAGACAAAGTTCATACATTTTTGTGGCCTTATAGGTCTTAAATTCCATTTGAGGCCTTAAAATATCTTAAATTAACTTTTAAAAACTTAAATACACTAATCAGATGTCTTAAATTTGTCTCAGCAGAACTATTAAATCTTGTACGATCTACTAATTGTGAGACTTTTGGTCTTAATGGTCTTAATTTTGAGTTGTGGAAACCTGCTTTTATGTAAAGGAAAGCATCAAATTTCCTGCTTGGTTCCCTTCATTTGGTCTTTTTCAAAGCGGCTTCCTGTGATGAAGTGAAGCTTCAGGTGAAACCGCTGAAGATGCAGCGAGATTTGAACCTGCACTCGTTCAGCCAGTCATTTCTCAGGCATTCATTAAATATCTGTTTAATTTTCTCCTTTTCCCCAGATTTCATTTGGAAATTGAAACAGAAAGTTCCTGTTTTCATGTCTCTTGAACTGCTGCTTTGTTTAGTCTGAGCGTTGGAGGCGATACGATCGCTGCAGCGCTGAAGGAAATGTTTAAAGTGTAAAGTTGATGAGGAGCGTTTCCTCGTGACTCTGATCAATAAGTGGCTCCTCTCCAGCTCCTGACTCTGTGTCAGGTGCCATCCTCCTCCTCATCTTCGCCTCCTTTCTCTCTCTCTGAATTTGCTCTTTTCATGTTTCTCTTCAGGAGTCTGTGATTCTTCTTCTGCAGCTCTCAGGTCTGATGTCTTTTCTGCGCCGCGGTGGCGGCGGCTCGGCTGCCGTCTGTTTAATCAGCTTGTTGAGCGTGCAGGTTTGATGTGCCTTGTCTCTGTGTTTAATCAGCCAAGCTGCAGGTTTGATGTGGACCCAGAGTTAATAAAGCAGCATCTTCAGCTCCTTCATCAGCCGCAGCACTTTGTTCCGCCTCTTGTCGCGTCTCCAAGACAGACAGCTGCTCTCCAGTTTTCTAGTATTCCCGTAGCTCCGTATCTGTTCCCGTCTAATCTCTGTGAGGACGGGAATTTTATTCATGTTAACTCGGAGCCAGAAGTTGCTCGTCTTCAGCTTAAAGGAACAGTTTGCCTGAAATACACCAGTCTGCTTCATTTAGCGTCTCAGAATGCCCAGATAATAAGACAGAAATTTGTTGTTGAAAATATTTTTTGTCTTTTATTTATCAGCTGATTCTTTATCCTGCTTGTTGGTCAGTTTTCTGTTTCCATCCAATTAAAACCTGGTTTGGATTGAATAAGCAAGTTTGTAGAGTGGGGCCAGTGCTGTCACCATGTAGCTGAAATAAACCATAGAAGAAGAAAAATCAAGAGTCGCCTTCAGGAACTCGTTCAGTTTTTTCAGTTTTCCCTCAAAATCGGTGGCTGTCTGCTGAAAACAGCTGATTTCACTGCAAAAACTCAAAATCTTAACAAGTATTCTGCCTGACTTCTACTGAAAATATATTAGTACACTTTAAATAAGACAAAACTAACTCATAAGTATCTTCTTAGCAAGAAATAGATGTTTCAAGTCAATAACTCTTTAATATTGATGAAAACGTACCTGTCAAATTATTTCACTTGTAACAAGACATTTTCCCATGTTATAAGTTAAATAATCTCCCAGTGGAACTAGCAGTTTTTCATTAATACTCAGGAATTATTTACTTAAATCAAGCCTCAATGAAAAGCTATCTTTAAGTTAGTTTCGTTTGATTTCAGATGTATGAAGATATTTATAAAATGTATCATGTGTTGGTCACATGATCAGTGATGTAACATGATCACTGCATGAATCAGTCATTTATTTTCACATCCTCTCAGTTCAACAATTCCTTATTAGGTTTCAGTCTGATGCTAAGCTGCAAGCCAATGGAAACCTTTGTGACACTTACTGCTATTAGCATTAGCATCCTCTTTAAAACAGCTTGTTGCTTCTTATCAGAGCTTAAAAAGATCACAAATGACACTCAATAGCTTGAAATGTGCTAAAAACATTAACGCTAAGCTAACGTTTGTAGCATAGATTACAGTTAGAAAACTGTTCAGTAGAAACTTTGTTCAAACTTTAATTAGCTCACAGAAAGTTGTGGATTAAAGTTTATTTTTGATAACTTTCATAGTTTTTACACAATCACAATTTAAATATTTGAAAAGTTTCTGATTTTGCCTGTTTTAGATCCTGTTCAGAAACTTTTTATTTAAACTTCTTTTATGCCGCCAGTTTCCACCCCACATGTACAGTTTATACATCAAAACGTGGATATTTTTCTCTACTTTCACTCAGTGTGACTCCCAGTCCTGTAGGACTTACAGTTTTCTGTTAAATCAGCCCAGAGCACAGAGGTCACACACCCAAGCTCTCATTCACTTCCATTTTAGAACTGGAGGGTCTCTTAAATGTCTCGTTTGTCCTACGTAAAACATTGTTCACATTTAAAAAACTTAATGTGCGACTGCTGGAATGTTCTGAAACTCAGAGTTCAAGATTTGTTTGGATTTGTATTTTTCACACAGTCAGATGAGCGGCTTAAGGAGAAAGGTAAAGTGGAGTAAAACACTCTTTTGCTAAGAATGTAAATGAATAATTCCCAACCTTGTACGCTGTGAACTGGAGCTACAGTGTAAAAATAAAACATTTTTTAAATCACCAGTAAATTTTAATGTTGAAAATTCATTAAATGCACCATAACTAAGAACCTTAGCTACTTTGAATCAGCTTTGCTGGAGTTTTTCTGAGTTAATAAAATCAGATAAAGGCTTTGCTGCGTAAATTTGACGTAATCTTTGAATTTCTTGATTTCCTGTTTGATTCTAAGCCGTTATCTCCATCAAAAAAAGAACCTGATGTGCTTTTTTTCTCTCTGTTATACATTGCAGTTTGAAAAGATGATCAGAATCAGTCAAAATTCAGAACCTGTAGTCCAAACCTCAAAGAAAAACCCAAATTGAAATTAGTCAGGAAAAGCCAGATTGGTTAATCTCCAGCAGCATCAGTGTGTCAAATGATCAAACCAAATGAGTGTTTGGGAAAAACGGGCGCTGAACTTTGACTCATTATATAGTTTGTTAAAGTCTTATATTAAATTATCTAAAATTATGGCTATAAAGTGTCTTAAATTTGTTTAAAACCTAAATTGACCTTGAGTCTTGTGTATTTTTTATTAACATTGAGTCGCACGCAGACATCTTTATTGCTTTCTGTGACTCTGGGGTGTTCAAAATGTGGCTCAGGGGCCATTTGTGGCCCTCAAAATGATTTTCTTGGGCTCTTCTCCACAAATAAGAATGGTAAAAAAAAAATTTGGCCAACAAAACAGAAAACAAATGATGATCCAACAGTTTTGAAAATTGTCTCTTTTTTTAATAAATAAGCCAGTTTTGGATCTTTAATACAGGTTTCATAAAAGTTTCATAAACACAAAAACAAAGAAAAAAAAATCACACAAACCAAAATTTAGCATTTTTAGTTTGATGGATTTTGTGGTTTAAATTTGCCAGTTTTGGCCCTCATTGCTCCAGCTAGCTGCTAATATGCCCTTGCTAGCTAGCTAACTTCTTTTTGCTTCTATCAATATGTGCAAATTTATCACCAGTTGGCTGGAGGAAGTTTGAACATTTCTGTGGAGATAAAGGGCTTAAATTCCACTCATAATTGTCTTAAAAAGTCTTAAATTTGAGTTGTTGAAACCTGCAGAAACCCTGTGAAAGTTTTGTTGGCTCCAGAACAGGAACAGCTCGAGGTGTTCTGAGATCCTGGAAAGCCGGATAATTCCCAGTTTAATTGATGAGACGCGTTTGGAATAAGTCTTCTTGTTATTCCTCCATCTCTGGAAGGAGTTCAGTCCCAATTTCCTAGGATATCTCGCTGTAGCAATTAACGACTTTAAGTTTGAGACTAGTAAATGAAGTAGAACATGGCTCACTTATCGAAAGGCCCTTCTGCCAACTGTCCGACACCGGAAGAGGAAGAAAGAAAAGGGGAAGATATTTCTGCCGGGATAAAAAGAGGCGGAAAGCGGAGCTGAGAGTTTTCCACACCATTTGATGTGTAAAAGCAGCGATGCAGCGATTGATTCATTAAACCGCAGCGCTAACGAGGGGAGGAATCATAATTTAAACTTCCAGTTTGAACAGGATTTATAATTGGAATTTTACACACAGAAGTCCCTTTGTACAACTCTGATTAAAGTGAAATTAATTGTATGAAAATGTCCTTCCAGATACTGAAAATTAGATGGAGCAAAAGCTTGGACGACATGGAGCTAATTCTAAAAATATTTTCCACACCGAATCGATCTTTTTCTTTCTTTCTTTCTCTTTCTCCTCCTCTCTGTCTTTTTCTCTCTCTCTTGTTTTTTAATATGAAGGTCCAAATCTGCTGTTAATTTTTTATCTGAAATTAGAGTGAACCATGCAGGCGTGGAAGTTGAAATTAGCCTAAAGATGTTTCATTTACAAAGACAGAAACACTTTGTCAGCCTCCGATTGTTTCCCGGCATTATCTCTGCCTGCTTTTAATTGCTTTGGAAGTGAAATTAACAGAATTAGAAAAATTGCCTCTCCCTTTTTCTACAAGCTGCTTTATTCACGGGTATTGTTGTGTGCTTTGTATAGATTATAGACTCCTTTTGTTCCAGCATTGTAAATATATACGCCCCCCAGTCACGGCTTTAGAAACAACCCGCTCCCCTCTGCTCGCCCGGTCCGCCGCTCTGCGCAGACTCCTGGAAATTAATTTGCGACCTGTTCTGGATCGAGGACTGGAAAAAACATAAATGAATAAAAAATCCTGGATCTGTGTCGGGATTTGTTTCACTCAGAAAAATCATCTTCATCAGAGTGTGTGTGTGTAAGTGTGTGTGCAGGCCCGGACTGTAAACATGGGAGAATATTGGATCTGTTGGCGCGCCATTGAAAGATCCATCCTATAGAGAGCGCATCATTAATGAAAGTCACTTTAAATCCATATTAACTGACTACTTCTTCTTTTTTGTGGATGTAATCTTCAAACAGGCTAAAATAGATCAAAAGTACTGTATAATTACTCTGGTCAGCAGGGATTATGGGACTGTAATTGATAGCGATCAGCCCGGCACTAATCACTCTTTTAGCTGTAATTTTAGGTATACTGTCATTTGGCTCAGAGGTTCCCTTCGGCTTCGTGCTATTAATCTTCTGGATTAAACCGTTCAGCGTGTCCAATCCTGAAGCCCGTTTCTGAATTACTGTATTTAAAATATATATAAATATCTGTGTTAAGGGATTTAATTTGTTCCCTTTACAGTACAGGCATCCATCTTTGTCATGCTGGACTGCAGAGCTTCAGGGAAAACAAAATGTTTTCAGATTTAGCTGAGCTAAACACACAATAACTTCCTGAATTAAATGTGTATTAAATTAATAAAATGAAGAAATGTATTTAATTTTCAATTAAAATCCAAAAGTGTCTTTTACACTTCAGTAAGAGAAAGTAGGCTGAGAATGTACAGATGTGTTGTCAAATCTGAGTTCACAGAAATAAAGATTTAAAAGATGATTTATCCAGTGAGAACTGGGAAATGCTACCTGAGTTCAGTTGGTTGGAGACCTATCAAACCAGCACAGTACCCTGAGATTTAAAAGTTACATGTCATGAGCCAAATCTGCATGCAATACAGTCATATTTAATAAATTAGATTATACTTCATTAATCTTGTTTGTCAGATTCAAAGTACTTTTTAAAGTAATGACATTTAAGCAGGTATTAAACATAATTTACATTAAGCCCACATTTTTGTATTCGTCTGATGTAATATGGCAATTTTAATTAGCTGAAAATGAAGCGCTAAAAGAATGAGCAAACTGCTGTATGGGTTCTTCTGGTTTATTAAATACATTGTTTATGATTAATGTAGCCGAATTTTACTAGTGAAGACTTTGCAGACATTTTCTCCCCCTGTCAGACAACCACTGAGTGAAAGGTTAGAGGATGAGACAGGGGTCACATTATTGCTCAGATTGAATCATTTTACAAGAAATGAAAGCAAGGATGTTAAATCAATCGGAGAATATTGTGACAGTTTAGTGATAAAGCCACAGTTGTGCTATTGGCTGTTACTAAAATAAAACCCAGAGTTCCCAAGGCGAACAGTTCTGGGAACTACAACCGTGTTATTTATATGAGGAACTTAATCAGGTTTTTTTCAATTTACACAAACAGATAAAAGAAAAAAACTTAATAAAATGACTAACGTTGATTTTTTACTCTCATGTTCTTGGTCTCAGGTTCCCACGGGGATCTGGAGGGCGGAGAGGAAAACACAGCGGACACGCCGAGCCTATCGGGCGAGGAGGGCGGAGCCTCGGATCCAGAGGATTCAGCAGAAGGAGACAGCAGCAGCCCGCCATCGTACACGGCGCTCTACAACGAAGGTCAGACCACCGACCATCCATCCGTTTGACCATCCATCTGTTTATCCAGCCATCCGTTTATCCATCGTTCCATCCATCCATCTGTTTATCCGTTCATCCATCCATCCATTTATCCATCCATCCATCCGTTTGACCATCCATCCATCCGTTTACTGTTTATCCATCCATTTATTCATCCATCCGTTTATCCATCCATCCGTTTATCTGTTTATCCATCCATTTATTCATCCATCCGTTTGACCATCCATCTGTTTGACCATCCATCCGTTTGACCATCCATCCGTTTGACCATCCATCTGTTTATCCAGCCATCCGTTTATCCATCGTTCCATCCATCTGTTTATCCGTTCATCCATCCATCCATTTATCCATCCATCCATCGTTTGACATCCATCTATCCGTTTATCTGTTTATCCATCCATTTATTCATCCATCCGTTTATCCATCCATCCGTTTGATCATCCATCCATCCATCCATCCATTCATCAGTTTATCTATCCATCCATCCGTTTGACCATCCATCCATCCATCCATCCATCCATCCATCCATCCATTCTTTGTAGAAAGAGCTGAGAGCTCGACAATAAATCGGTAAATATCTCATCCAGAGCCACACTGCATTCTGGGAGATGTAGGCAGAGGAAAACCTTTAGCTGCTCAGCCTCTCACAGCTAAGAAATGTTGGAATGGACTGACCCATTCATTCTCTGGTTACCTAGCAACCCATTCATTCTCTGGTTACCTAGCAACCCACTCATTCTCTGGTTACCTAGCAACCCACTCATTCTCTGGTTACCTAGCAACAACCTGTTGAGTAACATGCGCAGCAGCAGTTTAAGGTTTCACTATGATGCCTCACAGCTGCTTAAAAATACAAAACAAAGCGGTGGAGAGGAAAGGTCAAGCCACCAGTTTGGTTTTATTTCAGATATTTAAAACAGAAACCGAATCGATGCTCATATCGGATCGGTGCATCAGTGACCTTTCCCACGTTTATTTCCACGTCGATCCTCGAGTCAACCAAAGTTTTCCTGTTATTCTGTCAGCAGACCTGTAACGTCCTGCAGAGATGCGGGAAAAATGGCCGCCGCACCGTTATGAGCTTGTGACTTCCACACGTGTCACTCTTTTATCTCTCCCAAAAAAACAAGAAGAAGAAGAAGAAAACATTTCCGCGGCCTCCGGTTAGTCTGCCCTCTTATCCCAAATCCCCCCACCTCTCCACCTCCATCACCATCTCCTGCCTTGTGATATCAGAGTTTTCTCTCATATTCTTTTGACTTATTCAAGATTTCCCCGGCTGTGTTTCTTTTTTAATCTAAAAAATAAAAAAATTCCTGCTCTTGTGAAATTTTGGGGGCTGAGGCTGATAAGCGTCTGCTGTTTGGCTTGGTTTGATAAACCCATGGAAATTCGGTCAGGTGCTAATCGAGACCAGATTAGAGATTAGCCCAACGTGTGTGTGTGTGTGTGTGTGTGTGTGTGTGTGTGTGTGTGTGTGTGTGCACGTTTGAGGCGAGCAGTGGGTTATGTGCTGATTAAATGAGAAGAAGAAGAAGAAGAAGATGAGAGAACTCAGGCATGCCTCACATGTGAGCCAGTTTGTCGATAGCAAACCGAATTGGCGTCCATTTTTCCCTGTTTGTGCATGTGTTTAGGCCTCACACACACACACACACACACACACACACACACACACACACACACACACACACACACACACACACCCACACACACAC